>JAVSBU010029960.1:0-14575 GCA_033118015.1 Loricariichthys derbyi
GCATCAATATCGATGAGCGTCCTGGAAACAACTGCTGCGTCTGAAAGACAAAACCAAAACACAAGCACACAAACCAAATATATGAACCATATATTTATGATTTTATGCTTTGCGCTGCTGTTACGTGATTGGCTGTTTAGATAATTGCGTGAATGATTGTTGTTGTGATCCGTGCAGTACTTTGAGCACGTGGAGGAAGCAGAGTGGGCCGTACAGGTCCTGAAGGCCACTGGGAAACCCGTCGCTGCCACCTTGTGCATCGGACCAATGGGAGACATGCACGGAGTCTCCCCGGGGGAGTGTGCGGTCCGACTGGTCAAGGCTGGTACGTCTGTCTTGAACACTTTTTAGTTGAATTATTATAACGGATCAAAATATTACACGTACAATGGCTACAGTCAAAAAAGTTTAGGCACCTATAATTAAGTTCCAAAATAAAACCTTTAATGATCCACTAGAAAAAAACAAAACGTTCCTTTATCCTGTCCACACTTCAGGTGCCAACATCGTGGGCGTGAACTGCCACTTCGACCCGATGACCTGCGTCAAGACGGTGTCCATGATGAAGGCGGCGGTGGAGAAGGCAGGACTCAAAGCTCATTACATGGTACAGCCTCTAGCCTACCACACCCCCGACTGCGGCTGCCAAGGGTTCATCGACCTGCCCGAGTTCCCATTCGGTACATGTTCACAGAAACACACATGCAATGCTGGTCAGTGGGTGGGCTGCAAACTCCCCTCACAATTGGCTGACTCAGAATCAAGGCGTGCTGAAATTAAATAAAACATAGTAAAATTGTTTAATTGCTTTGGTTAATTACAGCATCGTCTAAACACTTTATCCTCCACCAGCAGCTAAATCATTTGGGGAGTAATATCTGCTTAATTTTGACATTAATTTGTTGATCTATTAGGGATTTTAGAGTAGGCGTCCAACTCCAGGCATTTCATAAAGCATATAGGAGGTAGCCTGTCTCATACGACTGGTATCACAGGAGATGTTTGAAGGTTCATGGCTGAGAAAAAAGAGGACCATGACCATGCAAGACCATTGTGGGTGAATATACAAAATATATAGAGGGACGAGTTAAACTACTACAACGGAAACACAAAAGCTCATGAGAGGTCTGAAGCTCCATGTAGTTTGATACATTTTTATTAATGAGAAATTAAATCTTCTGCCCTGGACTGGAGTTTTTAAAAATGATCATGTCATTCGAATCTGTCCTGATATTATAGATGAGCCTCATAGCCATAGTAAAATTTGATCTTTTGCTCTAACATCACTAAATCATTTTTGATTTAGGAGATTGGCATTAAAATGACACTGAAAAAGTCCCCCAAATTTATCTCCCCTGCACTTCCCTCCAAAAAATTGTTTTAGAGTCTTAGATCTCTTTCATTTATTCATTATTTTAGCGGTGTTATATTATTCTCTGGCCCACGTCCTCTTATGCAATATTAAACTTTGATCCGTGAGCTGTGTTTACTTTCCTTATTCACTGCATGGTTCCTCCAAGACAAATTCTCCCCATCGAGGTGAAACATAAAACAGCCCGATCACAAGCTCCACTAAAGGTTGAATATCAGGAGCGTTGGAATGTCTCCTGTGAGTCTGAGATGTTTTTCACCACAGCCTTTGACCAAGAATTCAAAACCAGCCTCTTCTTTTACATTATATTAAAACTGTCTCAGCTTCTAGTCACAATGTTCTGCTTTAAAACGTAGGCATTACTGCTTAATGTAATCTTAATGCATTATGTAAGAACGAAATCATACAGTGTCCTACAGCTGATCACTATTTATCACCATCCTGTGGGTTGTTTATGCACAGCTCTGGAGCCCAGGGTTTTGACCCGTTGGGATATGCAGCACTATGCCAGAGAAGCTTACAATGCAGGCATCCGTTTCATCGGAGGCTGTTGCGGTTTTGAGCCGTACCACATCCGCGCTGTGGCCGAGGAACTGTCGACCGAACGTGGTTACCTGCCCCAGGCCACGCAGAAACACGGCCTGTGGGGCAGCGGTCTGGAGATGCACACCAAACCCTGGGTCCGTTCCAGGTAAGACCAAAATTTCAATATGCTCCAACTCCCCCCCCCACCCGCCCCCCATGGTCACAGGTAAGCATGAATGGGGTACCAGATCATCACAGCATTGGACAGGGGATCAGGTAGCAGGTGATTGCTACATCGTGGGGACGCTGTCCCGGTATGAGTCTGTGTTTGTGCATGTCTCATGTGATAGATTGGCACCTTGTCACTCCCCTAGAGTGTAGGATACCTTAGGAGCTGGTGCGTGGATGAGGCCTCAGTTTCTCTCCTCGGGTTGGGGCTCAGCGGCACTCCTGGTCGCTGTCGCCCCGCGCCTCAGATCCGGTTGTGCTTGGTGCCTCGTCGCCCTGCAGCTGGGCACGTAGAGTCGGGGTGCTACTGTATCAGGGCACAGTCCTACCTCTGACTCCCCATCCCCCTAAACTACATATACAGAGACAAAAGTGGGGTGTGTGTGCTGGTGGTAGTGACTTTGTCTTGTGTCTCTCCCCCCATTTTAATTGCACTTAGCTCTTCACACATGAACAAATAACTTTTACATGGGGGAGCGGGGGAGGGGGGCTTCCGGTGGGGAGGGGGGAATATAAATATTTTTAAAAAATTATTAAAGAAATTAAAAAAAAAATTTCATCAAAGAAATATTGAAAAAAAAAAACAGATTGGCACCCTGTATGGTTTCCACCTTGCACAATGGAATATCTAGAGGAAACCCACGTAGACATTTGGAGAACCTGGTGTAACCTCCACACTGGCGGTGACCAGAGAAGGCAGGGATTTGAACCTTGATTGTGCCACGATTGCGCCACCGTGCCCCCACAATCTTCAATTCAATTCACGACCAATTGTTATTGCTAAGGAGAGAAGATCTAATCCTATCTCTCATCTTTGTTCTTTCCTCCAGAGCCCGTCGTGATTACTGGGAGAGGCTGAAACCCGCCTCTGGACGCCCTCTGTGCCCATCCATGTCAACCCCAGACAGCTGGGGCGTCACCAAGGGGCACCCGGACTTGATGCAGCAAAAGGAGGCCACCACTGAGGAGCAGCTGCGCCCGCTGTTCACCAAGACAGACGCCAAATTCTGAGCCCGTAGATTTCACACGCATCCGTACCACCAGGCCGTCAGGGGATCAGCAAGACTAAGGCTGTTTTTCTTAGTCTTTAGTTTTTTATCAGGACCATTTTTAATATGGAAACAAACAGCTCTATATTGAATTGTTAGTCGGTTTTGCAGTTTTGTATCTATAAAGCACAAATTCAGACTGACACATGCAGTTTAATGGCGCACACAGTGATTCGGCTTTAGAATGTAAAGACAACCTTACAGTCTAGGCCGGGCCTAGAACTCCCAACACAGAGATATGAGATAAGCTCATGATTTCGGAGTCGTTCACAATTCCATATTCGCTGAACACGCCGGATGTCTGTTATTCAAGTCATTACAGTATTTAGCATTTTGTTGTTGACTTAACGCTTCATAAAACATTTCAACATGACACATTATGTGTTTTTAACAGGGCCGTTAGCCACATAACATATACAGGACATATTAAAGCAATACAAATGTAAACAATGCTTTTCTTTATGAAAAAGATTATCTGGGATCAGTTTAATATCCGAAGTCTGTTTCTTCACATTTTTCAATGGAGCCACAAAGCTAACGTAGCTAACAGGAATACGCTCTGGAACGTGTCCATCTACACTCACACCTTTGGTAATTTTGTGTACGCCAGTCAGCAGTGCTTTTCTTGGAATACACACTTTGGTTTCAGCTCAGCGATTTACGCTGGGTTTTTGTATAAGCTGTGTGTTGGAGAGTTCAAAGTAAAGCTGTGCTAACTGATCACAGCTATCAGATAACCGGAGCTAAACAGGCATGTATCTTTTCTGCTGGTATTCAGTAACAGAACCCAATGACCGCCTGCCTTAAATACTGTAACCATCAACCATTTGAAATCTGACACCTGATATATGTGGTGTTAATGCTATTTTTAAAAGGGCTAGCTTAGTTCGAGTTCAAGTACCATTCATCTTCAGAACATGCATAAATCCAGTCCTTAACATGGTCAGTCTCAGGACTAGTGACGCTACAGCATCGTTTGAAAGGTGGGAAGATATCAAATCTAAATTCAGTTATCAACCAGAGGAAAGTGTGGAACATGGGACCATTGAAATTGTGTGTAAGCAGCATGCAGCATTGCATTACAGTGCTAATACAGCTTTAAAGACATGTCATATGATCTGTTTATCATGCACTGCTTCATGTGAATGGGTTTTGACATTAAAATGTGAATGAATTATACAATATTAACTGATGCTAACTTTAGTGATTATACAGTATAGGTAGCGTGGTTAAAGCACTCATGTAGCTTCCAAGGTTTAGACCTAAACAGTGTTAAAGAGAATGCACTGAAAAACATTCATTAGAAGGGGTAATTGAACACAGGGTCCAAGAGGGACATTATCTCTGCACCATCTGCAGATTTGGCCTTTGCCATTCTATCGTAATAAACTGAAGCACCAAATGAATACATCAAAATGCCAAAATGCTAATAAAATGTGTTTGCACCATTAAACTTGTTGGTGGGTTTACAGAAATTAATTGTGTGTAGAGTTTTTCTAACTTATTTTTATTTAATAAACCAACAAAACATTTCAGAATCAGAATCAGTCTTTATTGCCATTGTTAATGAACAGGATTCACAGACTAGGAATTTGTTTCGACATAAAGGTGCAGATGAAACATGAACGTCTACCACACTGTGATAAAATAGTAAATAAAAAAGAGATAGTTAAATAGTATCACACTGTTATAAAAAAAATACAAATACTCTAGATACAAAATAAAATATTGTATAAAGGTATATGCAACAGAGAGCAAAAATGCAACTAGATATTGCAATTAAAATGCAGTGGCATTTTACTGACGTATGTGAGCGTTTGAAAATTTGGATATGATATAATCACACTTCCTTTATTACTGGGATTCATTTTGTTCTGCTTTTATTTCATTTCCATTACAGACTGGGTTTATATTGATTTTTATGTTCTAAACATATGATACATATGATCACGTGATTTCAAAGTCTGTCTAAAGCAGCGTGTGGCCTCTGCGTGTGTCGAGAGAAATGTCATCGAGTCTGCTCTTATAGAGATCATCAATTATTGAGCAGAGAGTAATTAGAGAGCTTTCACATACAGCATGTGAGAGTTTATTATAATTCTGAAAGGTCGCTGTATGAATGCATCTCACTGTGAGCTTTTACTGCCTGTTATATTTGATTAGACAGTGGAGGGAATAGAGGAAGTGACCAAGTAAGGAACCTGCATATTTTAAATGCAAACACCTGTATATGTATTATACATTCAGTTCAGTTTTCATCCAGAGGGGCACTGTGGACATTATCACAAATTCAGTGTTTGCACTTCCACACATGGCAAAAACTACTGTATGTAGCAGAATGCTCTTACTATTGAGCTGCTGGAGCTGATATTGTACAATTGATACAAGTATAATAATAGTCTGTATACTAGGGTGGCACAGGGTCTGGGTGGGTATCACCATCTCCTCACACCGGTCCTGGGTTCGATCCCAGGTGGAGCCTTCTGAGTCCTTTCTGTGTGGAGCCTGCATGGCTCTGGTTTATTCCCATAGTTTAAAGACATGGATTAGGTTAACTGATTATGCTAAAATGTTTTAATGTGTGACCTATGATGGATTGGCACTCTGTCTGGGGTTCGTCCTGCCTTGCCCTTCCGCAGCCCTGTCCAGGATTACGCGGATAAGAAATTGAATTAATTTACTTATTCAGTGGTCTCTGAATGCAATTGACACTATCTTCTCAACAAGAAGAATGGGTTCGGAGGAGCCTGCTTGCCCTGACCAAACATTTGCAGCTGGGTACACTATGGCTGGCTGGGAGAAACGGTGCGTTGTATGCCTGGCTCCTCTTTCCGTTGAGGATGTTGAGGATGTATTTCTATTCGGATTTATGATCACATGACTTTTGCTGATTGGATTAAGCATAGCCCTGGTGTATCGGAAAATTTGCGGATTTCAGGCAGCTGTCCAAAACCCAATAACCCTGTCTGATTTGATCAATACGATGAGCAGATCGCTTGGTGCTCAGACTGTGGCTATTTGTCGTGAGAATGGTTCGATCTTGGAGAAGCTGGCAGATCTGTGGCCGAGTATGGATCGTTTGAGAGGCCACTTGGACAATGTTGAATGGTATGGACGTGAGTCAGACTGCTGAAAAGTATGCATGTGGCATCCAAATCGGCTATTTTGTTATTCGGCCTCCTATCAGTGTGTTCCTTGGCCAAGGCCATGGCTGAAATCTAAACTATTCCTCCAGAAGGGAAACATGTGAAGATTCTTTCCCCCCAGTGTTATGTCTTTATGCTTTCGCTGTTTTCCTCTGTTAAATTTCTGTGCATAACTATGTGTAGTTATGATGTGTATTTGGACATAACTGTGCAGAGGTGTTTTTTCAGTTCCCAAACTGTATTCATTAATGAACATAGTCTGGGGATGGGTTTTTTTCTCCTCCCCTTACCTCATGCGTTCCTTGTTATTTGTGCTATTTCCTACTGTAAGTGACAGCACCATGCCGGCTGAGGTCCCTTCGACTCTCTCTTGAGTTGGAGAAATGACATTTCGTTCAGCTATGCACTTGTTGTAGAGTTTGAATGACAATAAACTTCATACCATACCATTATACTAGAATTTGAGATTTTTTTAAATTCAATGTTTTTAATTTTATCTAAGATTAAGACCTGTTGTTTTTTTTCCATCTAAGATATAATCATATGTATAGTTTTTCTCCTATCTATTTTAATTGTTAAGGTACTAACAGATTTTTTATTAATTAATATATTGATTATATTAGTATAATCCAATGCCATTTTGCATTATTGCATTATTATTGTACAAGTAACATGAGCTAAATTATTGGCTTTATTCTAAAAAGTTAGCAGTTTAAATGTATTTTATATAATGATCACTAATCATTATTTATAAATGGTACTTCTTTGTGTATTTCTGAGGCTTCCATCTTAAATCCGATGCCAGACCATCATAAGGTCGACAGAGGCTGATTCTCCAAGCATCCTCCCCTTTGTCAGCCACAGCCAGTTGTATCTGCATGTGAGGTCTGAACAGGCTTCAATACTTGAACCCTGTGATTGTGGGCTAGAATATTAGACTTATAATATTATATAATATTATATTTCTGCACCACCAGAGCGCCCATTAATCTAATTTTTATTATTCTTAGATTTTTTTCTTTGAAATTAGTTTTTTTTAATATATTATAAATATATGTTATATTATATATGGTATATTTAATATATATAGTCTATTAAAAAAAATATGACCCAACTGTTTTCTTTAACGTTGACTGTGTTTTAACACTGCATTATATTATATTATATTATATTATATTATATTATATTATATTATATTATATTATATTATATAGCGTTAATCTGCACTTTTTTTCTTTGAAGTGATCATTGATTGCGTCACTACGTACTGTGCGTGTCCCACGTGCCGGATGTTTATGTGCCCTGTACCGTGACGTCACCAGCCAGGCTCGCTAGAGGATGAAAACAGAGCGCAGGCGGAAGATGGAGATTGGTGAAGAGCTCGAGACTTTATCCGTCCTGTCGTGATCGTGACACAGAATATCAGCTTCCGGTGCTTTGATATGAGTTTACAGAGCGCGGATCAAAGCGAGCGTTTTCCTTTTTTACCCAAACCCTGGTTTTTGAAGGACTTTAGCCTGCAAGCTAAACGGACCCGTGCGTTTGATGCCAGTGACGTCACCGCGAACTCCTAACGGATTCGGTTTATGCCGGAGTGCGTTCACATGCACGCGAATAATCCGATTATAATCTGATTTGTGCAGTTAATGCGCTGCTCAGATGCTCTGTAAATAATATTCAACGGTTTCTTAAATTAGATTAATTATTTTGCATATTTAAAGCGAGATTTCAGAAATTATGTTGTTTACACTTTTATGATAATTTTTTATTTATAGCCATTGGGTAGTTAGTTCATGCAGATGCACTCATGTTATCATGCTGTAAATTTAGTCATCAAACTCTTTTAAAAGTTAGAATTTTTCCCTAACCAACAGATTATTTTGTGCATGTAAATGCACGTATGTAGATCCAGAACGGAGCGGCATGTAAACACAGCAGTCAATGTGTTTCAGAACTCTTAATTATTTTTGTTGCTGTACATGTAAACACATTCCTAGTTGATCTGGAATTTATTCCCCACCAGTTTACTAATGTACGCAGTTTTTCAGATTGATGCAGAATCTAAAAAGTGATTATTTTGTGTATGTGAACGCAATTATGTAGATCCAGATTTTTCCCAGTACTGGATTTCTGAAGTTAATGTAGTGATGAAGGTATTTCCCTAACTGGCTTGTTTTTAGAGTTGCAGGTAATTTGTACATGTAAACACAGATTCACATGATCAGTTTATTTTAAGTGAAAACTCTGAATTTTTGTGCATGTAAACACACTTATGTAAATGTAGATCTAAAGGCCCAAATTTAACTGCAGATATTTTGCACGAGAGGCACTTGAGTGATTCGGTGGCAATTCTCTAGCCCCTGGATGCAGACCTGTCTGAGGGAAGAACAGCCGATCATCCTCTGGTGATGCAACAGTAATTAAGACCCAGCCTTGCAGTGGATGCAACGGCTATATAAAAGCGGATAAATTCCAGTAAGGGTCGCTGTTACACTGCAGATGACTGACCCCTGATCATCCTCACCTCCCTCAGATACAGCCAGTCATGCTTGCTGTGGGCTAGTGACTTGTCACAGCACCACCCAAGCGCCTTAAAGCAGCATTATACAGCCAAGGTGAACAAGTGTAAAGACGGTAAAGTATTTGCAAAAAATTTTTGTCAAGTCAGTTATTGTTATGATTCCTGACCACGCCTCTTTTTGCGTCAGGGCGCCTGACGTCACTCCGACCCCTCACGCAGCGTGCGAACTTGTAAACAGATCCTTCCACGTGACCCAGCGAGAAGCAGCGCCAGCCGAGTGGAGTCCGCATTGTTTCTCGGTTGGAGATACAAAAGGACGGAAAAAAGGGGACACATTTGGTGAAGAGGCTGAAGGGGGAAGGTGAGGATGAAGAGGAGCGGGATTCAGCACGTTGGTGGGGCCCGGGGAGAGCTGGGAGACGGTTCTTTTTCTCATTTAGCTCATTAGCGAGTTCGTTTGGAAGCGTATTGTGAATAAATAGAATAAAACAGACCGTTAGCGAAGCGTCTCGACGGCTGAACCGAAGCGACGTTCAGAATCTTCGTCTGTTTATAATCCGAGTTCGAGGAGAAAAAAGGTCCTCTAAGCAGCGGATGTCATTCACAATGGAGGAGGCTCTGGAGTCCGGATGGGTCTCGGTGCGGCCGAACGTGTTTGATGAGAAGGAGAAGCACAAGTTCGTCTTCATCGTGGCCTGGAACGACATCGAAGGAAAGTTCGCGGTGACGTGCCACGACCGGACCGTGCAAAAACGGAGTGCTGTATCGCGAGACCCGGCACAGGCGGGACAGCACGAGGAAGGCACCGGGAAACCGGAGAGCCGACCGCGGTCTAGCGTGCAGAGAAGCCCCGGCAAGGAACCGAGCAAGGTGAGGGATCCAAGCGGTGTGATCATACAGCGCTAAATCATTGATCTTAATCCTGCGTTACAATGTAGCTCATCGAGACCTTAGAACTCGGTTAGTGCGTCATCAGGAAAGTTTAGTTCAAATAATAAAGATGTGTTTGGTTACTTTAAATCTAATTCATAGTCAGCTGACCTCATTCTTTGCTCTTATAACGTCGCTGAACCGAGACCAGTTCTGACCCAGAACTGCAGCAACGACCCCAGATCATAGCTCCACCCCCACAGGTGGGACCTTTATTTTGGCCAGGCAGTGTATACAGTACATCCAAATATTTAGCAACCGTTTTCAAAAACACTGAAGCCTTTTCCCTTTAGCTGAAGACATTGTGTATAACAAACTGACTAAATAAATACATCAGAGAAAGAAAGAAATTAGACGGGTTCTGGACGGTGGTGAGAGACAGGATCAGGGAACAAACCCAGCTGAGCCACTAGCAGTATTTATAAGTGATTTCACAGAAAAAGGACCCAAAGTCACTTATAATAATGTGGACTTGCCAACTGTGGTCAGGTAGGCATCACATGTTCGCATGGATCCACTGTGACCCTGAACAGGAAAAGCTGAACTCAAACAGGTTTTTTAAAAACAGTCAGTCACAGAGACATTATTTGTTTAAATGTTGTTTGGTTGTGAGGTGGTTATCAGTGTGGTTTCCAGGGTCTTTGCTTAGGTGGCAGAAGAAGGACGATGCTGTACTCAAAATGATGTCATGATTGTCGACCGCCGCTCTGCTTAGAGTCTAAAGTCCAATACTGCTTTTAGGTTTTATTAACCAGCAGTGTGAACAGTGACTTTGTCCTTTGGTGATGAACAGAGGAAGTAGTGAAATAACAGGCTGAAGGCCAAAAATAAGCTTAGAACATTATAGAAAAGATGTTGTGTTCCAGAGGAATGAGATTTAGAGTGAGAGAGAGTATCAGCAACTACTGAGGACATTCGTGGGAAAAGTCAGTTAATAAGACAGTTATATTTTGTTTATTATCATCATGTTTGTGTTAACTGAAGTGAAACTGGGTCTTTAGGGAATAAAGGAGGAAACAAAGTTAAATTGATTTCTGTAGAGATTTTTACATTAGCATTGAGTCCCAGAGAAGCTTTAGATATCTAGACCCATAGCCTCAATTCAGTAAGCAGGGAAAAACTCCCTAAAGGTGATGAGAGAGAAACCTTGGGAGGACCAAGACTCAAACCCAACCGTGCCATACTAAGTTTGGCTCAGGAAAACGGGAGCATGACTGTTGGGTTCCACCCATTAACTCTTCTAGATTCTTAAAATTGTTACAATATTTCTAAGATTTTGCCTTAAATGCTTGTTTCTAGGTAAAAGAGAAGAATAATGGAAGCGGCCGCCATTCCCTTACTGAAGTTCAAAGCGCCATTAGAAGTCCAGTACGTGAGAAAGCATCAGATAAAAGCAAGCTCACGAGAAGTCCGAGAAAAGTTGCAGCTGCTGGGTCTGGAAGCGATGACATCGAGGTTCTCGAGCCCACTTCCATCGTTGAAGTCCGAACACCAGCGGAAGACCTGGAGGACTCGGACTCCATCGTCTTGTTGGGTGGCGACTCGAGCTGGGCCGGTCTGTTTTCTTTCCAGGACCTACGGACGGCACACTCGCAGCTCTGCGCGGTCAACTCGGACCTGGAGCCATGCCTGCCGCTGTTTCCCGAGGAACAGTCGGCTGTGTGGTCTGTGATCTTTGGTGTTCCTGAGGTCACGCAGAGAGAAATGGAGGCTCTCTGCTACCAGCTGCAGGTCTACCTGGGCCATGCGCTCGACACGTGCGGGTGGAAGATCCTCTCTCAGGTGTTGTTCACCGACGCCGACGACTCGGAGGAGTACTACGAGAGCCTGAGCGAGCTTCGGCAAAAAGGCTACGAGGAAGCGCTGCAGAGGGCCAAGAAACACCTGCATGAGGTGAGACGCAAAGCTGCAGGGTTTGAGTCACCGCAAATGTTCGTTATACATTTAGCAGGTGCTGCGTTTAATTCCAGGGTTGCCAGATCCAGCAAGTTTAAAAACAACAACAACAACAAAAGATCTGTGGAAATACACTCGTGTTAGGTTTAGCATCCTTTCGAAGGCTGAGAAAACCTATAGAAATTGTGGTATGGGTAAATATGCTCCTCTTCCAGATTTCTTAATCTGATTTCTAGATTAAAGTATATGTATTCATGACCACTTGATTAATCAGATCAGCTGTAGGTATCTGACTATGATTGGATTATTAAGTGCATGTTGACTGTAATTAGCTGACTCTTTGGCACCCTGTTTCGTTCGTGATGTAATTGGTTGACGGTGCTTGTTACGTTTTGGCCTGTCTCGCTTTTTTGTCATACAGTGGGTTTTTTGCAGAATGATGCTGTTAAGGTTTGCTGAGTGTGTTTTTGTGCTGGTACCTTGGCTAGTTTAAGTCGTGGACAGCTGAATTTTGGAGTTATTCATATTCTACACAGTGGTTCGTTTGTAGGTGGTGAAATTAGTTGGTTATCTTTTCTAATGCTCGATAATGTCGACTTACATATTGTTAAAATAACTGTTAAATTCAGGAAATGACAGGTACATCTATAAAATTAGTATATCATGAAAACATTCAACATTTTTTGTCACTCATTCCAGAAAGTTAAACCCAAGTTGTTTTAAGAGCGCTTTATAAATAAATTTACTTACTTACTTACTTACTATATATTATATAGATTCTTTATACATTTAGTGAAAAATTTCAAGCCTTTATTTCTTGACATTTTGATGATTGTGGCTTACAGATAATGAAAACACAAAATTCAGTGTTTCAGAAAATTAGAATATTACATAAGATCAAGAGCCCCTAAAAATAGACGAATCCTAGACATGAGCTACAGATGTCACATTCCTCATGTCAAGCTGCTCCTGAACCAGAACCAATGTTAGAAGCTTCTTATCTGTGGAGAAAAAGAACTGGACTGTTACTCAGTGGCCCAAAATCCTCTTTTCATTTCTCAAGTCATTTGGAAATCAAGGTCCCAGATTCTGGAGGAAGAGTAGAGAAGCTCAGAATCCATGCTGCTTGAAATCCAGTATGAAGTTTCCACAGTCAGTGATGATTTGAGGAGCCATGTCATCTGCTGGATGTTGGTCCACTGTGTTTTATGAAGTCCACAGTAACACAGCCATCTTGCAGGAAATTTAGACACTCCATGCCTCCTTCTGCTTATAAGATTTATGGAGATGCTGATTTCATTTTCCAGCAGGACTTGCCCACACTGCCAAAGGTACCAAAAGCTGGTTCAGTGACCATGATGCTACTGGGCTTGATTGGTCAGCAAATTCACCTGATCTGAACCCCATAGAGAGTCTATGGACTATTGAGAAGAGGAAGATGAGAGACACCAGAACCAGCAATGCAGGTGAGCTGAAGGCTGCTATCAAAGCAACCTGGGTTCCATTAGACCTGAGCAGATCCACAGGCTGATGTTTCACTCTATGTACATTGAATTTATATAATATATGGGTTTCACTGAAATGAGTGACAAAAATATTTTTTTTTCATGATATTTGAATTTTTGAGATCTACCTGTCTCATCACTACCAGCAGATCTCATCTGGGTCATGTTCTGAACTTTCATCAAGGACTTGACTGCATTAATATCTGTCTAATCGCTGTGCAGACCTTCGGTGTCGTGTTGCACTTTCTGCTGTGGTTTGCTAGCAAAACTGCTTTCTGTTGTGTGTGTGTGTGTGTGTGTGTGTGTGTGTGTGTGTGTGTGTGTGTGTGTGTGTGTGTGTGTGTGTGTGTGTGTAAGATCCCGTAGCTAACGAAAACACCAGTGCGCTGCATGCTGAACAAGGGCTTAATTCATGGCCGCAGCCTGCTAATGTGAAAAGTGAATGTACAAGGGTGTTTGTGGCTGGATGCTCCAGTCACACTCTGATCTAAATGTTCCTTTGCTCCTGAAAACCCATAAGCTGCCATCTGCTGACCTTTATCTCTCTGAAACGCGATCTGTGCTGCTGCTGCTGTCAGCGGTTTGTACTCAAGCTTATACAAAACATGCAGGTCTGATTAGTTGGTGCTACACTGTGGCTTAATGGGAATGAGCAAGGAATGGAGATTAATAGCCACAGCAAGGGAGCCTGGAACCGTAAGGGACTCAGTACAGATTCCTGGCAAAGAATAAATGTTATGAACTAGCTGAGGGAAAGAAACAGAAGCCGCAGATTTGAACATGCTAAGTTGAAACATAAAAGCTACACAGGTGCTTTCGTCTTTGATGTTTTCAACATTGATCTGCTGCTGTAGATGTATTTCTGATTTGTCTTACCGTTTGGTGTCCGTAAAGTATTTAATTTTGAATCAGTCATGTCTGCCTCCTACATTTCCAGCATTCTGAATTCACATGATCTGCTGGTAATCCTAATCACTAGAGTATGGCTGCATCTCACCGCTTTTTATCTTAAACACATCCTTCACTATTTAAAACTCTTGTCTAAGGCAGTTGAATTCAAGCCATTTTTCCTCCATTTCTATGCTATCTGCATTTCTCCCCTTCTTAACCTAGCCTAAAGTTAATATTTTTTCTCTTTCAACTGAGAAATGAGAGTTCTAAAATTAGGCCACGCTTATTTTATTTATTGGATTACGGAATCGCCGACCATAAAAAATGCAAAATTGAAAAAAAAAAAAAAGTTCTGACCTGTACTTTTTCACTTGTTTTTTTTCCCCACTGGTCGCATAATATGCACCTTTCTAGTGCAATAGTAATACATGCATAAGTTCCTGCTAGAACTGAAGTCTTGCGCTCATCATATGATAATCCGCCTTTCAAATGTACGGTCGGATGGATGTACA
>JAVSBU010030065.1:0-32552 GCA_033118015.1 Loricariichthys derbyi
CACACACACACACACACACACACACACACACACACACACACACACACCTGTACACCTACTCATTCTAGCAATTATCTAATCCACCAAACGTATGGCAGCAGTGCAAAACACAAACGAACAGAAGACTCAGTGAAATAATGTGAGCTCAGTGATTTTTACAGTGCCATGATTGGTAGTGCCAGGTTTAGCACCGGGCACAGCGGTCAAATATGCTAGACCGAGCTGTCCATTTCTGAGGGAGGGAAGGCCAATCGAGACGCTTTTGCCAGGGGAGCTTTGGAAAAAATGTACTGTGAAATTTTATAGTAGAACCGTGAAGTGAAATCATTATCAAAACTTCATAGTGGAGCTGTGAACTTTATGGTCAGACTCTAAAAGATCACAGTAAAACTGTCAAGCAAGTCCAAGTTTTAGTATGAAATGACCTACAGCCTCATTCCTAGCTTTGAGATTTCAGTACAGGCTTGGACATGATAAAATAAAGACGGGAAAAATTAGACGTCATAACCTTTGCACTTCAATGGACCTTAGATGCCCAACACCTTGTTGCCAGTTAATCATTTATTCCCTCCTTAACCACTGTTGTGTCTATCTATGTTTTTTCCTGATGGGTTTATTCAGTAAAATATATAATAATATGATCAGATCTGCCCTTTTAGCACAGGGATCATCGATATGAACAATCCTGTAGATGGTTTTTGGGTCTTGAGCAAAGCCACGTTACGTTATGGGACGATGAGCAGCAGGAAAAGTTCTGGCTGATGTCCTTAAGCAAGATCCGAGTCACTCGGTTCAGCCTGGATATCTGTGAGCGGTTCAGTGTGTTCGTCTCACTGTGGCGTCCGGTGTCAGCCGTCTGTTGTTTCAGGTGCTGGGTTAAGTTTATACAGAGAAGAATGCTAACGGCCTGAGTGCATTCCCGAGAACGTTAGCATCAGGTATCAGATGGTAATATGAGGGCAGATCTGTAATGTGCTGTTGTGGGGGGAGATTTTCTCCGTCTATAACATGAGACATCATTTCTCATTCTGGCTTATGGTAAGATCAGATCAAACGCCTCTGAAACTGAAGTGAGAAGCACCGTGTAGGAATTGTGCTCCAAATGTAAGCTGAAATGCATTTACAAAGCTCACAAGTATAAGTTTGTTCCTCAGATGCAGCAAATCACAAACTTTTCTCTTTCTTCCACACCCAAACTAATGCAGCTTCTAACAGGAACGCAACCAACGCCACGTCAAATTAGTCATCCTACCATAAGACGTGTTTAAAGATATACAAACGAAGCAAATTTGGCCAATTTCATGCCACATTTCATTTTCATGTTTACCTAACCATTTCCAGCATCTTAAACCTGGCGCCAGCCAAACACGTCAGATTTTCACCTTGGACTCTCGTCACATACGACACTCGCTATTTCATGGTTGCATCGTTGTCGATGTTTGCGGCGTGCTTGGCCTCCTGAGCTCGCGTTTTTTCATTTTTTTCTCTGGCATGTCAGCAAAACCGATGACAACCTGAACTTTCTGCTGAAAGGGAACGAGAACGGCGTTTTTATCCTCTCCTGTACGTAATTCATTTATTACTGGTCGAGCGTTCCGTCAAGCCAGATGAGTTTCCACTGGTAAGAAGCTTTTGATGGTCGTCCAAACTCGGACTCTCACTCTGACTGAAAACATGCTTTCCCACAATACCAGACTTCAATCATACAGCGGGATAAAGAAAAACCCTCTCATGTTCAGCTCTGTCAGACGTCTCAGAACAGATTTTGGTACGAAACATCGTGCTTTAGTGTTGGGCAAAACAAAATGGATAACAAAAGCGATAGCTTTTTGGGGGGCACATCCATTTACCCAGGACAGACTGGAACATTCGAGCTGCCTGGCAAACTTAGAGGCCACGTCGACTTTAATAGAGCTGAATAAGCTACGATTGTTCCTGGACCAGATTATTAGTTTACAGTGATTGACTAACAAACTGATAAGCAGAAATGAGCAATCCTTCCTAATCAGGACCGATCGACACCCCACACCCTCTTCATTTGGGATGGACGGGTTCCACACTCATTCAGACCAGTATAGTGGACACATTGTGTGTCTGTGTCACCATCATGATCTCAGAACTCAGCAACAAGACCTGCCTTATTGGACCCAAAGGAAGTGACTCGGCTCTAAAAAAAAAGCCCCAAACAAGTGACAACACAAATATGTTCTCTCTCTCAATATTTATTAAGTTTATGTTTATTAAACTATTACAACGAACTTAGATAATTCAACTAATCCTTGCATTTATGTTCTAGGCTGCACAAGAAGGTTTGGTCCCTTTTTAAGTCTTGGTCCTCCCAATGTTTCTTCTTTATAACATTTAGGAACTTTTTCCTTGCCGCTGTCACCCTATGTTTGCTCATTTTGGGATTCACCTTATAAATTAGAAGATAATTTAAAATTAAAGCTGCTTTGAGGAAATGCTCTATTGTAAAAAGCACTATAGATATAAACCTGACTTGACAATGTGAGCCAAAAATTATCTGCACTGTGGCTCTAGAATTTATTTGAATCCAATTTCAGAAAAGGCCAATGCATCATTTTTCAATATGCCATCAGTGAACAAGCGTTCATATTCCCTCATTACAAACATTTTAGGCTGATCTGTGAGCCAACAGATGTGAATGTGCAGGACTACAGGGAGGACGCTCCAAGACCTCAAAACAAATAATGCAACAATACAACACCTTAATGGCCGACACTTGTGCAACAAGTTCCTTGAACTTCTCTCTGTTTGTACGCATTTCATCATGACAAAACACTTTCTCCATATTGTACACAAAGTCTTATAAATATTTGAACCAGACACCAAAAAACTAACCACTGTACGTTATTCATCAGATCTAACAAGTTCAAACCTGCACAGCAGCGACTGGGTACAGAGGAACCTCATACAGAAACTTTAATATAACTGGAGTGTAGATAATTTGACTCACCCCGTCTGTTCACCCACTGTAAGTGAGTAAATGCTTCTCACATGCCACTCTGCTCCATATGTTCATGGTATGAATTTCCAAACCTGAAGATGAACATTTAATTACTATGAGGATACTTAATTTCAATTATATTCAAGCCAGCAGTCTCTCGCAATAATGCACATTAATACTTAAAGTAAATTTATTGTCTAATGACACTTTTGTTGTCTTTTAGACTTTACGAATTCTTTACGTGTGCTCGGGACCGTGTGTAGATTTTGTGCTAGCATTTTGGGACTACAAACTTTCCATGAATCTGGCCATTTATGAATGATTTACACACTAATTTGTTCTGCTCACATTTCAAGAGTGTGAACGTATCCTTAGTAACTTTTATTTTTTATAACTATAACGTAATAACGGTAATTGGACTCAGATACATTCCTCCAAAGAGACTCTTTTCTTGGCTTAGAGTTCAGATAATCCAAGCAGTTGTGGCCTAAATTCAAGGGCATAAAAGTGTCGAAGGCAAAGGTGCAGCTTTCAACCCTGTGAACAATAGATCAGTATCTAAGCCACAACTGTCATCTTAATCGTTACCATTTATTTATTTATAAAGCAAACACCAGTTTTTCAGGATCAGAGGACCTGTGGTGGGGAAACTCCAGTTTTTGGTCCACGCTGGGTTCATCAGGAGCCACAGCTGCTCTGTTTCTCATAGCTGTACCATCTTAAAAGCCACGGCCCCTCATAAGAACATCCAGGACTCTGTTCCAAGACTTTGTTCTGGCTTCTCTCATGTTTCTTTCATGCACATGCCTAGTATGGATTTGCAGCCCCAATCATATTTAGGATCTTGCTGATCCAAATTAACGGTTCCAAAGACATTGTACCAGACTTTTACTCCTGGTGTGCTATCTAAGGTGACAGTGTCCAGGAAGAATCCCCAAGACATGATGAGACTGAATTGGGACGAACAAAACTGCGTGGCCCATAACACACGCCAAAGGTTTACACATTAGTTCATAAGTTTTTATGACATCAATCGACTGCTGAATGAGGGACCTTGTTATGGCTTTGAGACACCACCATGATACGCTCATTTGATTCAGACCTCTCCTACCTCATATCTTATACTGTTAACTTTCTAACTTTTACTAATTTATTAGGTACAAATGTTTAATCAGTAAACAGTAGCAGCTCAGTGCATTTAGGTTGTTGGTTCAAATCTCAGCTCTGCTGTCCTGCTGCTGTCCCTCAGCTTAATTGCTTTGGATAAGGACGCCTGCTAAATGTAAAGGAAGCCTGATTATAAATAGCCAAATCAATCCATCCATTCATGAGAGCTTTGAATCACCTTTGTTTGAATCATGGCACTTGGTTTTCAAACACTGCTTAATGACAAATCTTTCCCAACAGTCCCCGAGAGTTGATCACTTGGCACCATGGAACGATGGCTTGTAAGAACAGTGCCCCGTTCTTCGATGGATAAATGATTCATCATGGCTGAAGCTCGTTAAGGGCGCTCGCGTGTGCCAGGCAGAATTGATGGAGCATGACTGCACGATAACTGAGTTTACAAAACGGTGACAGAGAAATTGGGGGCAAACGCTGTGCGATGGAATACTGCGTGAAAATATGAAGTGGTTTGGAAAGGGCTTGCTTTAAACAGCGTGCCATTGTTAAATACTTGTTATGGGTTCCGCTCGAGGTAATAATAATAAGCGTATAATTAACTGTACAGTCAATCATTTTGATGCTCTGCATTTCTTGTCTTTTCCATAGATCTATTTATCAGGGCTAAATCAATGGTGGGAGCAAGTTCAGAAAGTGATGGATTGTACCTCATTTCGTTTCGTAGATTTGCCTTGGCTCTGCTGAGGAACTCATGCGATGATCCTGAACTGCAGATGTCTGCTGTGGAAAGAGTCCCACCACAGTGACAATGGAAGCTTAAGACAACTTCACAACAGATTGCCTCTGGGGTCTCGTACAAGGTCTGAACTCCTTCACCCCTCAAACAGCTTTGTTCTCCAGGGTCCTCTTTACGTTTGCTGGCTTACTAAGAGCCCTGGAAATCTTCTCCACCTTTCTCTGGGGCAACAATATGATTTTAGAGCTTCCTGACCATTACACACTGGGCTTCCTATACTCTCCAGGAACCCCTTGGTCCACTTAGAGCCCATGGAATCCTTATCTAGGGCTTTTCTCCAATAGTCCCTATGTCTTCTCAAGAACCTTGTCTAATTCTGTCCTTCCCGAGGGCTGCCAATATGAATTTTTGGCCTTGCTGACAGATTAATGCACCGGACCAGTTATTGTGGACGTTTTTGTTTCATAGGAGCCTCTTTTCCTTGAGGGGCCCTTGGAATTGTTCTTACCTTCCCGGGTCCCTGGGAGTTTGTACCAATGCATCATACAGCTCCTATTAATGTGTCATCCTGCTTGGTAAAAACCCCAGTATCTTAAATTCTGAGAAAACCCAGATGGTGTTCGGTGAAGCAGATGTAGGACTTTTGATTATAGTAGGAATTATTAGCCCCAGTGCTTGACGTAATGAAATGACGCATAGACAGTGCAGTACAAGTTTAAAATCTTGTTCATCCCAGATGAGGAACCGGAGCCAAAGTCCTCTGACACGGCCTTCTTGCACTCGCAAGAGTTTGTTGAAATCTAAGAACCATAGCTTGGAGCACAATCAGAGAGATCAGGCCTGGTTCTTCCTCCTCTCTGTCCTGGTTTTGCTAATTTTTTTATTTTTTTTTTATCCTGGGTTCAGTTTCTCTCTCTTCATTTTTCTCCTGTATCTGGCCTCCCCTAAAAGCCAGAGTTGAAAACCTGTTTCTCTTTCCAGAGGATTTTTTTTCCCCCCTCACCCTTCAACCCTTTACCTTTGCTGCCCAAAATCAGCCTGGGTGGTTTTAATTTGCACTGTACCTCGTTCCATTAGGAGCCATGGTGGTCCTCCGCATTCGATTTCGTTAAAAGCAATCAATGCATTCCATTAGGCTCTGCTATTTTACCATCTGTGGAAAGTTGTAGCCTTGACCTTCGTTTCCATGCTTTTGCAGTTCTATTAAATTAGATTTGTGCTCCGTCCAGGCATCTGTTTTACCCTCAGTGGGCAGAAAGCGATTAAGGCTTGGCTTTCTTTATTTTGCTAAGTTGGCTCTCGAGGACAAATTTATTTTTCATGCACTTTATCGGCCCTGGTACCTGTCAATCCTCTGATGGGTTTGCCACCTGCTTCCCGAGCCCTGTCAGTGGCTCTGCTTTACCAGTCAGTCTTGGCTAGTTGGAACGCTAATCGTTTAGGTTCCGTCGGTCTCTGAACACGTGGGGGAGAAACTCTGTTACCATGCTCTCGATTTTACAGCTGACTTACTGAGGCATGCATCGCTGGCAGGCTTCAGGAACCACATGCCAAGAACATCGTGTAGGGAAAGTCTGGGATTTACATAAGTCCATTCCTTACCTGTTAAAAGATGGGTTGATAGGGGAACATTTTGCTTTGTTCTCTGTTCTTGCTTCTCATTTATCATAAGAGAATGCAGCTTTGGTTTTGGATCCTTATCCGGTGATATATCTGTGATAGTCAGGATGTCTGTACATACATCCAACAGTACCTTGTTTTTATGGAAACAACAACAGAAATCGTTTAAATCATTTATTTGAGAAAAAATCAGCTACATTAGCAAGTGTCCCAACAGCCACCACTGCAGGAACCAAGGTCCAAACCTGCTGTTGCTTCCAGCCACATGTAAAAGTAATTGACTATCTCTGAGGGAGTGACGTCCGGACAGGAGACCCTGTGCGCCTGCAAGAACAATTGGGATGTGACCACAGGCGTACCCAAACTTCTGAATGGTGTTCCATCCTTGGCACGCTTACACCAACGCCCTTTGAATAGCGAACCGGCGCACCCATGACCCAGCCCACGATTCAAACGTACCATTCAAAGAGCAACCAAATGACTTTAATAGTTTATAGCACGCTTTAGTTTTATAAGCCTTTCCGTTGAGTCATTTATGAATCATCCTCTATTGTCCTTGATCCTTTATTTCATTTTTGGGATTAGCCTGGATCTATAAGGGCTCACCTCACTGAAACGGCGCCTTTTATCTTGCTAAGTAGCTGTGATACCAAATTACACGTGTAAATTGATGCTATTATATTTCTGATCGACTCAGAGCTTATAGATAAATCAGTGTCATCCTGTATTACACAATCGATCCGTTCTGGGCCATCAATCTTGTTAGGAGATAATACTCATGAGTAAATCAGCCCAGTGAAGGTCACGGACTCACACCGGTGTCTGGAAATCATTGCAATGCTTTCATAATTCGTGCAGTTATGAAGCAGGCAAAAAGAATGAAACAACATGGCATGAGTTCAGAGATGAAATATGTCTAAATTATGCAGCTGGTACAGCCAAAAAAGTCCCAAAAAAACCTGGCAAGGAGCAAAAAAACCTGCAGGTCCTGCACTACGGCCATAAACAAGGTAAGAAAAGGCCACCAGATAAAACCATAAAGGGACAATACTGTGCACAAGTTTGGGACCTGTCCCTCAAATGGCATGTTCTACTCATTTTTCTAAAAAAAATAAGATCTAAAACACAAGCTGTTTACATAAACTTACATGTAACAAAATCTTTTGTTTAAACCAAAGGGAGGAAAATATTTTCATAAACATTTTTTCTTCACATTTTAACCTGCTTTGTCCCAGTCAGGGTCCAGGAGCTCACACAACGCTTAAGTGTACTCTGGACCAAGATTCTAGTTCATTGTACCAGCCTTCGACCCTGCAGGTCTGCATGCATCTACTGACCGGGCCAGAGGGTGGATTCAAACCTGGGCTCTTGTGGTCGTAGACTGCTGCACCATCACATCTAATCATCTCCACATTTTTCCATTCTGTATAGTACATGCACCACGCTCTGGATAGGACGTCCAGCCTGTTCCAGCACAGGGGGATCATCCCAGTTCCCTGAGGTTCTGGGATTGCATAACAGACCTCTGTGCCACCCGAAGAGTCTAAAACGGTCACAATTATTGGAACCTGTACATTTTGTGCAAGGTGGTAAATTTTAAGAGTTTTGCAAAATACAAAATAATACATTTGTTGACACGTCTCCTAAAAAGCACTAATAAACTGATATCTATCTGTAATATTATAAATTAAAAAAAAAAAAGTATAATATAATCTAGATTGAGCAGTAAGAGCCTTCCACTGGAATTTCCATTTGCTGAGGGATAGGGTTCAAATCCCAAATGGTAGTTGCAACATGAAGGTCAGGGGCTGTGTTTAGGAACTCTGAACCCAGTAAATTCTGATTTAGGCTCCGAACCGTCCTGTGACCCTGGTCAGGATAAGTGGGGGCTAAAACAGGAAGATTTATTCATCTTTGATAAATTAGGTTTATGAATTAGAACACGTAATTTAACAGAATAATATATACACTATTATTAAATATCAATAAAATAGAAAATTGATGCTCGTAAACCTTTGTAGAGGGTGGGGGGGGGGGTGTTACGGTTGGTTACGCAAAAACAAATCTCAGAAACAAGACAGGTGAATTTCGTCACTGTAAAAATTCCCTGTCCTGAGATTTTTAACAGCTTTTCTCAGCCCTCTGGCGTAAATCCGGTCAAACATGGAGACGGTTTCTGCAGTAAAAGACGGGATTAAAGAGCGACCTGTCGACAGGTTTTTGACAGACTGCCGGCTCTCCTTGGCTGACTCGACATTGATCATTTCCATTTTGTTCCTCCCTCGAGGACAAAGTCTGTTCTTAAACTGATTTACTGCTCAAGATGATCAGCTTTTACCTGCATAAAAAAAGAGGTTAAAGATAAAACAATTATTTAACCCCTTTTTATAGTGATGTCAGTATTTCTCAGCAACATGGTTAAATTATTTAGAAAATGCTGCTTTAAAGTTTATCATGGGTTTTGTTTGTTGATAGAGCAGGTAGAAGCAGAGATATAAATAAATAAATAAATACGTGTTTGCAGAGCATAAGAGCCGTTCACATACAGGACCCTGCTCTGGTAAGATTATCATCGTTATTATAAAGTAATTAACCCCTACATTACCAAAACTAGATACATCAGCTGCTATAATAACACACGTTACAGCACAGCCTCTGATGCAGAAAGGTTTTTTTTCTAAATTATACGTATGGGATCTGCAGGATCGTTGGGTGATCAGCAGAGGAACGAGAAATGCGTCTTTGTAACGCAGCACACGGAGCGTGAATGTGTTTGATTTTCACAGCCTCGTGTTCATTTTACAGTTTCTGCACACTGCTCAGTTCCCTGCTCGCTTCTGAAATACCTACTCACATCATAAATACAACGGGCAATATGATGCATTGTCACATAAAAGGCAGTTTCTCATTCCTTGAATGCATTTGTGAGCGAGAGATCTTAAGTAGTAAAATGTATGCAGTGATCAATTTTGACATGAAATAAATTAACTTATGGGAAAACACTGCAGTATCTCCACTACTGAATCAATAGCAGTACAATTTAAGGTTCAGCTAAAGTTCAGCTTGAATAACGTACAATTTCACAGAGTGTAAAGTAACTTGCGTGAATTTTCAATGGTTAAAAGCTGTTGTATTTATTGGAATATCTTGTTTGACATATAAAAAGTAGTTTAATGTGTTAGCCCCCACCGTAGAGACCCGGGTTCAAGCCCCGGCCTCGTCTTTCGTCTGGGTTGGACGTCAAGCCATGGAGGGGAACAGACACAATAAATCAATCAACAGGCAGACGAAAAGAGTTTGAGGTGACATATAAGCGAGACGTAAATAGCATTTAAATAATGCAAAAAGTGCAAATAATTGCTAAAGATAAAAAGAAGTAGGACAGACGAGAAGAAAATTACTACAATAAAATTAAAATGTACATAAAACAGGAGCAGATCATTAATCAATAAACAATGTATCATTAAGAATAATCACATAATAATGTAGGTAGTTTTAATGTGAACTTTCACCCTTTAAACATATAGGTTTCAGTTCTGCTATGAATTCTTTATAGTAATTTGGTCATTTCATGGTTCTACAGTGAAATTTCACAGTATATATTATACATTTTATATTTTTGTGCTTTTCATACATTTCTGTAGGTCTTTGGGGTGACAGAGCTCCAGAGATCCCATGTTCGGATTCAGTCTGGTGTTTGCATAAAATCTGCAGCATGAAGGGCTTTATTTATATTCTTTAATTTTAACTCTAATTTGTTTTAGGACTCATTTAACTTAAACGTAATGTTCAGACCTGTTTTATTAGTGTTATAGAACTTTATAATAGATTGAAATTTTACCTTTATATACTTTTATCTTTTCATACTTTTCATTCCTCCAACAGAAAGCTGCTCTTGTTGCTAAGTTTTAACTCGTAGCCTTTTTAAAATCAGCTTTAGAGGCTTGAATAAGTTTAAAAACACACAACTTGCTGCACATGGCTGTGGATCATCTTTATAGCTGATCTTTAATGATCTGACCACCAAGAAGTGTTATTGGTTTACGGCTCTTAATTCCTGGCAAATATCAAACACAGACCTGCACACAGGGCTTAAGGCTGATCTGCTGCAGTTTGAACGATTGAACGATTTCCTAAAACCTCACTGTTTATTAAAAGCATAAAACATGCTGCATGACTGAAAGATATATAAAAATTTATTAGCTTAAAGTATCAGCAGAGGCTTCCAGAGCAAAATGTGACAGCTTTTCTAATACAGTAATGTAGTTGATATTTTAAGTTAAGAGCGACCTCTTGTGGACAAACTAGATAGCAAGTGCAAACCAGATATTCAGATCTTGATTTGATTCCACAGTTCATCTTCAGGGTGGCTCCATCATCAGCATGGGCAAAATAACTGAGAGCTCTTAAAAGGAGCAGGTGTTCAAGAAAATCAATACAGCAACACGGTCTTAGATCAAAGTTACTAAACCTTATGATACGTGCAATTAAAAAATTAATCATTATTACATTTGTTATCCAAAGTACACTTTTTATTTTATCCACCACAGTCTTCTTTACAGTTTTGCATCAGCCTGTATTAAAGTGTACAAAGGAGCCATAACACGACAGGGTTTTCCTGATGCTTACATTTATTTATTGCTCAGCACCGTTTCAAGTAAGCATAACGTAAATTCTTTCACATGACACGTTCCCTCTAAAAACAGAGGGGGGATCTGTGATAGCACCATAGAACTACATCAAACAAAACAAAAAACATTCTGTACCGACTACAAGGAAGCGACTACACGCGTCTTATGCTAATCCCTGACGTAAAATAAGTTACTAAGAGAAGCTACGATTGCTTATATAACCTTAAATAATCTGTAACATGACCTTTAATGACCTTTAACACAACCTCTACAGGAGCAAAGGTAACTAGGACGACTGATAAACCCCAGCAGATGTAGAATTCATGTTTGGGTGGCATTTGGCTCGCCCACAGTGACCCGAGGCTGAGGGAGGGACAGAGGGAATGATGGAGGGCACTGGTGCCCCGTTCAGAGCGTACGCTCACCTTATTGAGCTGCCTGCAGAGGTCGGATTCTTTTCAGTTGGGAAATCAAGAACGGTGCCATTCTGACCTGGGTTGCACGAACTTTTGTAAGAAAACCTTGAGCTATAAGAGCAACCTCAGTCTGATATAAAAACAAAACAAAACAAAACAAATAAAACAAACAAACAGAAAGAAAGAAAAGAGTCTCAAGTTGGAAAAAACTTGACTTGCATTTTACCATAAAGCCATAAAATACTGAAATACACTAAACATATAAATGAAAGCTGGTCTCAATTAAAATCCACATCCAGCTCTAGTTTATCCTTTATGGTGAATTTCCTGGAGTCCTTTCACATCTCTGCACTTACAAAACAACTAGATCAGTCTGTCTGTGTCCAAAAAGTGCAGAATTTCCTAAAAGTCAGTGTGTTATACGGTACATGGTTGCAGGATTATGCAGGTCAGTCCGATGGTGCTCGGTGCAGCGTCCTTCCTTTGAGCCACTTAAAAATGATGAATATTTGGAAATCCTGAAATTAATCCTTAAACCCAAAAAAAGACTGGGATTAATTTATATTGGCCAACTATTGCCAAATAACCAGCTATAATATATATGTATCCCGTCACTGGGATCAGCTTAGATAAACCTGTACCTCCTGGGCTTTAAGCATGCTGTTGTACCCCATCTGCCTCAAGGATGAACAGGTGAACATGCACATTTAAATATTCTTTTCTGGGGCTGTTTCGCATTGCCCATGAATTCCCATATGGCAGCTTTTGTATTTCAGAGATGAACCTGTACGACCTTGAAATATGCAGTTGTAGCCCGTTTGCCTCAAGAACGTGCATGAGGTGTTTTTTTCTGAAGCTTTTTTTTGGTGGCCAGACTAATTGCATTTAGAATAATTGTTTACATTTGCTGCAGCTTTTGTGTTTCAGAGATAAACCAGTAGTACTGCCTGACCCCTTAGCACGCTGTTGTAGCCCATCCTCCTCAAGGATTAACATGTACTGAATCAGAGATGCTTTTCTATGGCTGTTTTGTGATGGCCAGAATTTCCCACAATTTGCATTTAGAATAGATTTTTGAATCTGCAGCAGTTTTTGTGCTTCAGTGACAAACCTGTACGGTCTGGGCACTTTGCATGCTGTTGTAGCCCATCCGCCTCAATTAATGATTTTTTGTTCTGTGGTGGCCAGTTTTTCCTGTTGTCTCAGAGATGAACCTGTTCCATCTGGACATTTAGTATACATTCATTTGTCCCAGATGTACGACATGATGTGATATTGAAGCCCATCTGCCTCAAGGTTAGAGGTGTCGTCTGTTCAGAGGCACTTTAATGGGGTTGTTTTTTGGTGTATATTTTGTGGGGCAGCATCCAGCAACTGTGCATTTAGCACTGCATGGACGGCCCAGATTTTATGAGCTGCTTCTTAGTTTGTCCTGTTCTTCTGTTGTTGTAGCCCATCTGCATCAAGTTCGCTGCTGTTGTATGTTCAGAAATGCTTTTCTCGGGTTGTGTTATGATGGCTAGACATTTCCTGATAATCTGTTATAAATTACACTAGACATTTTGCTGACAAAATTGAATTAACACTGGATCTCTCAGCAGATAAGGAACGGTTTCACAAATCAAATTATAGAAGTTTTAAAGCTGATTAAAGCACGTTTTCCTGCCTGTTATATTATAACTGATTATCAGAACATGCCTACAACTTTAGTGGAGATTTGGATGGAGATCATTCTCATATCAGATGGAGATTTCGGAGGTTTCAGCCCGGCAGGTTGGTGACAGTTTCTTATACGGTGCCGAATGTGGTAAGGAAACGTAGTTGTTCTGGGCTCTGTGTCCTCCTCTGTCTCATTTTAACTCCTGTCTCTTACCTGTGGGTCACCTGGTTGTTCAGAAGGCCGGGAAAAAATTCTTCAGTTTCACCAATTACTGAGCCGCCTAAAAAGGAAAAAATTATAATTTGGATTTTTTAAAGAGTAGCTTATACTGTGATATTATAGCTTATATTGTGTTTAAAAGTATCTTATATTCTATTCCTGTATATATACATACAGCTTCATACCTCTACCTACACCCTCCACCACATTATTTTTGTGATAACAGTATTTTTAAATTGTATCATTTAATTCTAGATGATAATACACTCACTATATTAAACTGATCAACAAAAACAGGTGTGGATTTGAATGCATGGGAACCAGGTAGATATCTGCCCATAGGGACACATGGATATTGGGCTCTTGTTATCTGAATAGATTCACTATATGAAACATTTCCCAGAACGAAGTACCATTTGGATAACGCTGTTATAATAAGGTAAATAAGATAAAACAAACAGTACACTATTAAAAATGAAATCGTTAACACATGTTTATTAGATCATTATTTTGTAGGCTCACCTATATGGCAGTTGTACATCCATATACGATGGCCATCATATCGAGTCTTGCACTTCACAATGTTGTTGCTGTAATCAGACTCGGAGACCTCGAAGTTAGGATTGATGACGATCTGTGAAAGGTGCGTTCAACCATCAAACCAAAATCAAAGGACAACAGACATGGAGCTAACGTCTATAGAGGTCTGTAATAGTTAAAATACTGACAGTATAAACCAGGTCCAAACTCGAAGGGTGGAAAAAACCCAAAATAAAGGTTCATCAATCATAATTAAGGTTCTTTGTAGCAGAAGAAAGACGTATAACCACATCAACATGTCAAACACAGCCATGTATTTAATTATTACTAATATTAACCAATACACAACAGCTAAATGTCCCCATGCTATTTCAGGTAAAAACGCTCCTCACCTGGAACATGTAATCTCCAGGCTTGACGTCGGTGATATCGACCCACTGACAGTCGATGTCGTGCCTGTAGGTGTCCCAGCACCCCAGTGTGATGCCCTGCTCCCCAAAGTTAGCACACTCGTACTTCTTCTCAATGCCTGGTTACAAAACAACCTGCAGTTAGAGACGTATTTTTGGGGAGAAAACAAAAGGAGCGATTAAACAAAATCCAGACCTTCATCACACTCTGTGTCCTCCAGACAGAAGCTGGCTTTGTGTCCTTCTGCGACCTTGGTCCCGTTTAAGCTGAGCAGGTCATAATAAGTGAAGACCTCCATGCTGTGATAATGTCTGGAAAATAAAACCATAACTTTGCAGTAGAGCCGTAACGTGTCTCTATTTGATAATCATTGCGTCTGAGGTGTGGGATCTCTAACTGACCTGTGGCAGTCGTGCCACACCCAGGTGTCTCTGCTGGCTTTGGGTCTGAAGTCGGACTGGCCGTTGTTGTGGATCTGAGAGGAGAAGCGCAGCAGGCGGCGGTACGAGTTGGCCGGTGTGGAGCTGGCCGTGGAGGCCAGGCAGTTCTCCTCATAGGCACACTGCAGCATGATCATGGGCCGGTCCTCCAGGTACGTGGTCTGTTCCACAACCTGAGGGTTCAGCACCAGGTCTGGAGCCGCTGCAGTCAGACGAGGAAGGAGAGCAAAGAATGTGGGACTGATTCTTTATTCATGTCATTCCTTCTTCAAACAATTAGGTAAGCCTCATAACGAATTTAACAAATACTTATGGTAGCTTTTACTCATGTAATGGACACAACTCAATATTTAAATGCACCCCTGTACCAGATGTGAGTCCTTCTACTCTATATATGTAGATTAAAGGTGGATTACTTCCATTTCTGAGTGTGAGATGTTGTGTGTCTGACCCAAATCTCTTAGACTTTATTGTTCATTTTCTTACTTCATACCTTGTTCAATTTTGCGCTTAAAGCATTTAGCCTACAACAAAACTTTAATAAATCTGCAAAAACAACCAAAAAAAGGTGCTCACATCGCAACATCAAGCCACACCAACTTAAGTGTCACCTTAACTGCCCTGTCCCAAAGTGTTTTTGTCATTTCCAAAAAAGCCCTGTGAAATCTGTAATTTATTCCATGAAATGAAGCCCATTTTCTCATCAGTTCAGGAGAGTTATTGGTGCATTAATACAAAAAAAGCCCTGCTGATGTTTGTTCTTCTCTTGGAAGAACAAACAAAACAGAAGTGTGTTTTGAAAGGTCCAGTGCATTATGGGATTTGCAGTGAATTACGGATGGTTCTTACTCTCGGAGCAGGACACGCCGGCGGCATAGCGAGCTCCGCCTCTCGGACAGGTCACATGCTGTCCATGATGCAGACAGTGAGAGAGAGACATCTCAGTACCAGCACAGCGGACCCCACTCATCATTACAGCATCAGCAGTGACGATACCCGGCCAGTACCAGGTCTCCTACACACACACACACACACACACACACACACACACACACACGCACACGCGCACACGCGCACACACACAAACACAATACACACATTATGGTCTTTGGACATTTCTAGCTCTAACCTCCTCCTCCAAGCCTTCATTATAAAAATAAACAAAAATAAATAAATAAAATAAAAAGAATCGGGTCATTTGGACCTTATTTATGGTGTGATCAGTGGTAGAGACGTTTTTGCTGTAGCTGCTAAACTTACATGATGATATTATCATTTTTATAATGTACGTTTTTGTTTTCAGAATCTGAATATTAACACTGAGTTTCTAAAGCTTGAAGAAAATAATTACTTGCTGCTGTTTATTTTTCCACAGTCTTTATTTTCTGAAATTATAGTTGCATTTCATGTAATTTGGTAGAAAGTAAATGAGCCATTCCACCAAATACGGCCCATTTCAAACCCCAGGATTTAATGTGTATAGATAAGTAATAATATTAACTGTAAAAGAACACGATTCAATTATGAAAATTTCCCTGCACAGTGACACAACAGCAAATGTAAGATATATAATAAAAAAAATATTAAAATGACTTAAAATACTGAAAAGCTGCATTTATTAGCTGTGCCTGATCTCTAAAGTTACACTTTTACAATGAAAGATTGATTAAAATCATCCATAAATCTTTTATTGGTTGCATTGTTGTCTCTCCAAATCCCATTTAAGCCATAAATATTTATTTTTCATACAAAAGCCATAATATTTTATGTTAAAGTGCACATTTTAGTCACTGTTGGGTCCTTGAGTAAGACCCATAACCGACACTACAGAGCTAAAACAACGATATCACTATCACTTAAAGGCAATGAAGGTTTAAACAAGCAGGATTAAAAAGCATTAAGACTTAAATGAAGCTCGTCTAAATTGTGTCATTAATTATCATTACTGCCTGCTTCATTATGTGCTACCATAATCACACCATAGTGCCGGTTCATTTACTGATGTTTATTTGAACCACAAGAGGGCGCCACCTGTCTGCATTAAACCTCCATCCTGACCTGCAGTCTGAAAAGTGCAATGAACCCTTAGGTCTTAATTAATCTTTATTAATTATCAAACTTAGGCAAACTTTGGAATATTTTAAAAGGCCTTTGTTCTAACCCTAAATCACCATAAGGGAGAACCTCTAGCCATCGATGGAGGTCACCTCTAACGTTTCTAGTAAAATTCTAACTGACCCTGATCAGCTAATTAGGATATTTTGCCAGTGACACTTAGACGACATGAAGCTTAATTATGGGATTCCTTCAGAGAACAGCACAGTTCATACTGTTGTAACACCAGTGGATTCTATCAGCTGGTCTGGGCTGGAGCTTGAGAAACATTGAATAATTTGATGAAAGATGCTAAGCCACAATTTACAAAAAGATCTTCAATCCTCGACCCTCTACAAAGCAGCTGGTCCACTGGCTCTCCAGAGGACAGTGGTGTCTCCGTTAGAGCCTGGGTCATCAGGGAGTCTCATGGAGTTTTCCCTAGCCACTAACACCTCCGTTTTTGGCCAGTTTGAACTGGATTCACTATGCCATTGATCCATCCATTAGTTAGTTCCTTTTTGAGGTCTTTGTCACATTAATGCATTTAATAAATCTTTGATTAGACCAATCAAACAGTGACCTCATCGTTCACATTTACTGCAGACGTCCTTATATGGCTAACTCTTATTCTGACACAATATTATTGTACAATCCAAACAATTTGGAATTAAGAGTCAAAAGAATGTAGAGTAGCTTTAGAAATATTTATCTTCACAGCCTCAATTAAACAAACAAAGTGGCAGTGAAGAGGAAGAAACCTTAGGAGAACAGAGAGCCAAAAAAAAGGAGGTGACCTCATTGAGCAGCCTACATATCATCACATAGTGGTGATTTTTTTTAATGCAGAGCCACTAGATTCAGCAGCAGAAAGTAAAACCACCATATTGGTAGCTCCCAAAGATGGACAGCCCTTAAAATATATAGATTTATATATAATAGTAAAGGTTTGTGTTTAGTGTTTCAAACACATTCATATATGTGTGGTTTGATCACAGAGCCTTTGGGTTAAGAAATGTCTGAAGGTGCAAAATGGTGCTGCATTTACAAAGAGAAAATGAGTCTGTGGGACGTAGAGACAGAAAATGGTGAGAAAGGAAACAATAGACTTCAAACCATATGGAGCTCAAATGAGGTGTATAAAATGGATAAAGCGAGAAATAAACATTTTTCTTTCTTTAAACAAGTTGCTTGTTCACTTCAGTCCTCAACTTGTGTATAAAATACTTTAATTCTTTACATTGTACACCTTTAATCATTGTGACTTCTGTCAGTTTGACTTTTTCAACATAATTCTCCTTCTTTGCAGTCTGGTTTCACTTCTTTAGTGTTTAATCTTTCTCCTTCCCTTTCAATCTGCACCCACAATTGGTCCCTTAAAATCTTCATCAGAACTTCTGCGTTCCTTCTCAGTCATTTCTTTCATTTTAAGAGAATCTCTCATGGCTGCCCTTCTACAAAAGGTGCAGCAGTAAACACTGCCTTTTCCATTCTCTTATACACTGCCCCCAGGTGTAAGTCATTGGGACCTGATTAGGCCACAGAGCATTCTGGGAAATGTAGTTTCGATAGGTATGACCTATAACTAGCTTGCACGATAAGCCCTTTGCTGCCCTCTCTGGTCAGAGTGCAGAACTGGTTTGAAAAGTGTGCCAGCAACTAATGGAGTTATTTTATAAATAATACATTTATAATGAAACAATGTATAAATGTACCAAAATCTAAATTAGCAATATAATAAAAAAGAATGTAATAAACAAAATAACATAATAAAATTGAGAATATTAGCGAGTCTTGCTCAAGCAGCCAACAATGACTGGACTCGAAGCGTGAACCTTCTGACCTAGTCCAGGACCTCAATTCCAGCCACCAGTGTTGTTTAAAGGAATATGAGAACAGATGTAAGTTCTAAGCATGTCTTACCTGGAAGGCGTGGCTGGCGAAGCCGAGCCCGAGCTGCCTGCACACCACCATGGCCTCCATGGTGCCCCAGCCTTCTCCACACACAGTGCCCCAAACCAGAGATCCATTACGCTCCACCAGCACCTCCACACGGCCCTCAAACGGGCTCCGGCCTCCACTCAGACGCAGCTACAGGGAAACATGTACGATTCTTTATAGCAGCAGGACCAAACAACGATTGTGTTATGCAAAGGCTCATACATGCAAGGAAGAACGCTAAATGTAACTTATATGAAGTCTGGCTACAAAGAAGCTTTGCAGAATTATGTTGTTTTCCACTTAAATCTGTCTCTGTAGACGTTGGTGTGTGAATTAGTGGTTAGGGATCTGGGCTATTAATGTCAGAAGCTCCTGAGATCTTTAGTAGCAGGATATCTGGAGCTGAAACTTAAACACCCATCTTTGCTCCACCAATTCAGCTCCGATGTACTCACTCGCTGCTGGAAGCCCATAGCAGGGACGTTACAGCGGACCCCGGCGTCCTCCTCGTGGTTGCACCCTTCTGAGTCTTTATCCATGTTAAAGGTGCACTTGGTGATGGAGTTCTCAAACCCAGTGCACTGCACCTCGTTCATGTGGACCGGTCCCATTCCTGAAACAGCCAGACACTGGTTCCATTAGGGAGAAAATGGAACAGTTCATCTGTTTAACCTAAAGACTTTTTTTGTGTAAGCATGATGTTCTGTGTGTGTGTGTTTAGTCTCTGGATTAATGGGGTGGATCAGATACCCACCTTGGCCCAGTTGACCCCCGGATAGTGCTTCCTTGGCGGTTCCGAATCCAAGCTCTCGACACACCACGGTGGCGGCGACCAGGCTCCAGCGATCATCACAGATGGTTCCCCATTCCCCGTTCTTCAGCACCTCTACTCGGCCCTCACCAACCACAGCGCCCCCTCTGAGACGCACCAGGGGCTGAAGCAAAAGAAACAGACCCTCATTTCATCCAATCAAGTGACCACAAACATTTAGGTGCTCTATTTTTGGGGTTAATTATGAGCTATGTATCTGCAAATGAAAAACTAAACAAAATGAACACAGTCTCATCACAAGTCTCTCCCAAGCTTCTTCTCCCTTCAGTGCCTCCCTACTTTTCATCCTTTAATCAATAAAGCTGCCACGGAAACAGAGCCACGAGCCAAGAAAAGAAACCAAACATCTGACATTCGTGAATCATTTCAGCCACCTGCGTGTAAACACGCACGTTTAACATCTGAATGCTTCTGCAGAACTCGAGTACGTGATCACTCTCATGCCTGGTTTGGTCACTGAGCTCATCTTTGGGTCAGATTTCCTGAATCATGGAATTCCAGCTTCGTCTCGCTCTCTTATTAATGGGTGTGTAATCACAGAGCTGAGCTGAAATCACAGGGTACAGAAAAGTCCGTACGGCGAGTCCGTATAACGGCCCGTCCTAAAATACGTAAGTAAATGACACACTGTGGTACTGAATGTGGATATTTTATACCATGTGAGAGGTGATCCCTTCCCAGGAAAAAAAAGACAAGGATTTATGGGAGAAGGATTACAAACGTAACTCCTCTGCTCCTCCCTGTCACGACCCTGCTAAGTATCTGAGGGTTAAGGGTCTGGATCGAGGCTGTCCCCAGAGCCTCCTTATGTTATGGGACTATTAATCAGAAGGTTTCCTACCTCGTGCCTGATGGCCTTCCTGTATTCGGTCATGGAGGTCGGTGCGAAGGCTCTGCCTGGCATGCAGCTGGCCACCACGGGCAAACCGTGGGCGCATGTGCTGTTAGCATTGGCAGAGGACGAGCGGCCCAGGTTACAGTTGGACAGGTGGACCTCGTTACCTGTGCAGTTCACCGAGTAGTCCCAGTACGAGGGAGGCTTCCTGCGAGCAAACATCCTGAAAAGAATTAAAAACACAGAACTGGATCAGAAACAGGGCAAAATACCAAAACAGAATAGAAATTTGAAAACCAATGAGATTTGAGATCATTGGCTTTCTTAGGGAAGCAGTTTTATTATCTGGAGATGTTTGGTGGCATCACTCTTTCTTCATTTTGTAGTCGTTTGAGCCACAAAAATGGCAGAAATTAATAATATTAATAATAATAACAATACAAATTTTAATAATTATAATATCATTATTATTACTTTGATTACTATTATTTTATTGTTGTAATTCCCTCCCTGATCCATCATTCAAACGTTTATGGTTTCATAACTGTGGTGATTGTTCATTGTTCATTGTTCTGCTTTCTGTCCTTTGGAGCCAGACTCAGTTGGCTCTTACTCTTAAAAGTTTTCTAAAACACAATGATTTTGTAAATGCAGGCTCGGCCCTTGGGTTTTATATAAGAGTGCATTGGTTTTTGGCTGCTCTCTGGTCAGTTGTTTTGTATGTGAGCCACACCTCCAAAGCCCTTCATACAGAGGTTTATATGTTTATACAGCAGTGCAGGATCGAGGGGTATTTTAGTGGAGCTCAGGGCACCTGAGTCGATCTGCTCTACAACTGAGCCTTGTAAGAATTTTTTTATTTGCACAGAAGTGCACTTTCCGATCCAGAAGCACCTGAGTGTAGCTGCTAGGTCATGATGCAACCAAGAGAGAAGATCACTCTGAGATCTACTATGGATTAGGAGAGAAAAACATTTTTCATTTTAATCTGCTCCACTGGATCCAAATATCTGCTTATCCTGGAGGGAGGCTCTTCATCTAGTATTTACATGGCACAGGCACATCTTGGACAGGGCATCATTCCATCATGGGGGTTCTGTAGATGCTTAAACCCAACAGCCTCCAGCAACTGGGCTTTATCACTTAGTCAGTGGGGCCAATTACTAAATCTCATTTATTTTTCATGTCTTAACCCTGTTTTTTAAGGTCAGAGTCCCGAGGAACACATAATTCAGACGTAGACGTGCCTTGGATAGGACGCCGGTCCATGACAGGGCCATGAGCGGTCACTGTTGCAGCATCAGGATGGGTACCGTTTGGATTTTGTTGATTCGGACTGTACTGGTTACTTATTCACTTTCCCAGTTACGACAGCATTTGGGCTAGGAGAACAGAACCAGTTGAACCCAGTACACTGCTGAAGCTCAATATCATGCTGGTGCTTTAGATGTTTCACCTTTTCATTTTCTCTCACAAAGTGGACCCAAACTTCTGAGCGTATTATTGCACCGTGTATTTAAATCATAACATTTGTTAGTAAGAACCAATAAGTGGAATTGAAATCCTCCTTTTAATGAATACCAGGTTCTTGTTCTGAATCAGAACTGTTTGGGTTTGATACCCAAACCATCAGCTCCTGTTTCAGACACAGCCAGACCTTTGACCCGACCTTCATCCTGACTCGAACCCGGGTCACAGCAGTGGAGAACAGCGTGTTATTCCTCTGCTCCTCCCCCATCTTAGAGTTATCTGATAGATCATGCATTTATTTATTTTCCCATCATCATTCCACCATGATTTTGTTAAATCCTACATTTTTCTTGGTTCTTTTTCTCATCCACTGACGCCACATGCAGCTGTTTCTCCTAAACTGCCTGGAATTATTAATCCAAACGCAACCACGCAGGTTTAAGAAAACATCTGCAATGAGAGCCATATTACTCAGAGTATTCAATTGTCTTTTATCAGTGATCTGAAATGTTTTGATATTGCACAAATCTAAATTTAATCCACAGCCTCAAATCTAACAACATGCTAATTCTGTGGACTTTTGGATGCAGACGTTGCAGAACCGTGTACCCGAGCAGAGCCTGTTGTTTCATGACCGAGGTGCTGCTGCAGACTCGAGCAACATTTGTTTCTGATTTAGACGTTGAGCGATGGAATGTCTCTTTGTCTGGAATTTGTCCAAAGCTCTCGCTCTCAAAAACAAAAGCACCAAGGACGTAGCTTTTACACCCACAGGAAAAAAAAAAAAACGTTCCCTCATATCCTCCTCCGCTTCGATTAGAACTTCAGTCCAGATTATAAACATATTAGGGAAATGTAAATGAGCCTTTGGTGAAAGCCAAATATTTTTATTTAACTAATTTAAAAATCACTCACTTTGAGAATTTCCAATTCCTGAGATGTGGGATGGATGTTTTCAGTCTATTAACAGATTTACGAGTAGGAGGAAATCCAAGATTTAAAGAATGCACTGCTAAACAATGGCCTTCCAGTGTACAGTAAATTACTAAGACATGTTTGATGCATGACGGTAAGAAAGACTCATTCTATTTGGCAAACTAAACAACCTGCAGAAACTATTTTCCTCAGGAAGGTGGAGGAGAAGGTCAGCGGCTTAAACATGTGGTCAGGAGCAAACATTTTCCAATGAACCAATGGAAAAATGTGACAGTTCATTATGGTTATGAAATGTTTTTTCTCTCCAGCTTTCTAATGGAGCCAGTGGATGAGCAGGCTTGATTTTCTGTACACAGCGTCTGGATTCAGTGGCCCAAGATGATTTTAAACTGCTTTGGAAACACCTACAAATATGAATATGAATCATTTGGATGTTTCAAAGAGAGAGAGACAGAGAGACACAGAGAGACAGACAGTCAAAAAGAAGAGTGAAGGTCATGGAGAGACACTAAAGCGTGGTGATTAATAGTGATGGAGTATCTGGCTCGATTTTCTCACAATTATCAGTTTTACGATGTTATAAGGAGAATGCACAAACTCTAATCTAATCATTTCCATTCTGCATGTGGTGAGATTTTTGCATCGTACTACAGGTTACACAACTGGTGATGGAAAAAAGGTGGAATGCTGATGATAAAATGGTGAAATGGTGAGACGATTAAATGGTGAGGAGATGATGGTGGAATGTTGTTGGTGAGATGGAATGGCGTTCATAAAATGGTAGAACTGCAAATGAAGAACTGATAGTGGAATGGCGATGGAGAGATGGAACAGTGATAATGGGATGGACTGAAAAATGAATTTAGAGGTGATGGAATGTTCATATTGATGAGAAGATGGTGGATTGGTGATGGAAGAACAGTGGAAAGGTGATGGAGACTGAGAAATGATGAAATGTTGATGGATTAGTGATTCATAGAAAGTGATGAAATGGTGAAAGATGGTGGGGCTTTGACAGAAACAAGATGAAATGATGGTGGATTTGTGATGAAGAGATGAAACAGTGATGGAAAGTTGGTGGAATGGTGTTGGTGAGATGGTTGTGTAGGGATGGAGAGGTGATGGAGATGGTGGAATGGGGGTTGAGAAATACAACAGTGATAAGAGACAATGAAATGGCAATCATGAAATTGTGGGGTATATACATAGAGATGTTGGAAAGGAGATGGAAAGATGATGAACATATGATAAAATGGTGATAGAGAAAAGATGGGAAAATGGCATTAATGAGATTGTGGAACAAATATGTAGAGATGTTGGACTGAGTGATGGAATTATTGTGAAATGGCGATAAAATACAGTGGAACGGTGATGGAGATACTGGAGGTCTGAGAACAGAAAAGCACACTGACTTGTAGACGCGTGCGTTGTACGTCTTCTCAGCCGGAAAGCCAAACATGCCGCAGATCACCCTGCTGTTCATGGGAGTCCACTCCTCGTTGCAAATCTGCTTCCATTTTCCACCGTCCTTTACCTCTACGTAGCCCTCGGTCACAGGGATTTTCTTCCTGTAGGAGGACAGGATGGGCTTGATACGGACGTCCTCCACCTGGATGGTCAGATGCTGGAAAAAAGAGCATTCGAACCAGGTTTAGAAAGAACTGCCTGATTTAGGACACATGTTCATGATTGTCATTTATTTAATGAAAGTAAAGTGAAGCCTAAAGTCTTTCCTGATCGATGACCAAACATTGCTTAAATGTATTCAGTATCTGTGGATTTGGATTAGAGAAAATCTCCAAAAACTCTTAAACTGAATGTCAGGTAGAGTTCTGAAGGATCCATCAGACAGTGACGCTCAAACTTGTCCTAGTTTATTCAACTATAATCGCTTTTCCAGTTTCAAAACCTACAAGCACTTCCAGCCAATAAAGCAGGACATAAGGTGAACGAGTGTCTCTGCATTCCTAGCCTACGTGACTGAAGGTCTGTATCAGAAAGCCTGGGAGACTCCATAATTTGCTGTGCTTTGCAAAATAAATCCCTGTGCCATATCCACAGCTTGACCTCAGCATGCACACACAAACAAACACCACCTACATGATCTTCTGGAGCAGGAACCATGGATTTCCTGAGGCTTAGCAAAGTTTTCCTAACCACAGCCGCTGAGCTGCAGTAAGTGAGACGGAAAGACATGAGCACGAGTTCCATTTTTGGAACAGATATTAGGAATGAAGATGCACCGTTTGTCAAAAACAGAAGGTTTCAGAAGTCTGGATATGACAGGAGATTGGACGAGCACCTGAGCAGCCACCGCAGATGTTTACATTGTTTTCATGTTTTACTATTTTTTCATCATTTAGCCCACGCTCTAAACTACAGCGACTTACAGAGGCGGTTTGGCAGAGATGGGATAGTCCATGACCTTAAATGTTAGGTCACCACAGTTCCATAAGAGATCACTAATTAGAAGGGGTGTCTACACATTTTTGGTCGGCGTGTATATACATTAAGCATGCTCCAGTTCTTATGATATATTCATATGCTAAATTTTGTTATATATATATTATCTTTATAATGTAATACATAAGAGAGCATGATTTAGTGGGCTCATTCTTGGTGGGGTTTGATCATAAGTGCTCAGGATTCAAAGGTAATGGTGTATGTGCTCTATTACTGGGCCACTCTTTGCTTATCGTTTTACTTGCAACTTCAAAAGGAAAAGGATTAAAGGGTACAAACTCTCAAAGCAAATACCTAGGCTGATGGAGGCCCTTTTTAGTTTTGCAGAAATGCATGAAACACAAGAAGCTGCCAAAGGGAACAGGACAGTGGGATGGAACTTGGAACCACATCGCATGAGAAAAACTGACGAGATTCAAGTGTCCAGTGTCAAGATCACAAAAAACCGAACAAGCCCCTGTTTGGCCTCCGTGAGATGAAACAGTTAAACCTTTCTGATGCTGTAGACGTTAGACAGGACCAGATCAGAGCTCACTTTGTGATGTGAAAATCTATCTTGGATTGTGCCGTATCTCAGTCCTCCTGGAGTTTAACCTCAAGGGATGATCGCACCTCCACGATGCCCCTCCAGGTGTGCTAATATACGAGTCCAGACCTGATTATCTGAACTTAAGGAAGATTCTTTGGGAACGGGATCATGACCCCCTGCGTAGCGTCTATTAGTTGCAGGTGCTGCCCTGTGATATTTTCGACGATATGCAAATAAGAAGCTTGAAAGCAGTTCCAAATAACCACCCGTCTGAACATTGAGACAAAGCTATATTTTTCGTCTGGCACTTAAGCAAACATGATGCAGGAGGTAGTTTTTTGCAGAATCTAAATTTGACTATGTGGTCGAGTGACCAAAAGATAAAATACAGGATTGGTTTCTGTGGTATGGCAGGAATCCAACGTTCATCACTCACACCAAACTGTTTTTAGCCAAACCACTGTGAGAAGCAACAGATTAAGCTATTAAGATTCACTTATAGCAGGCACATTTAAACCAAGCTGATGTGACTAAACAATAAAAATATTAAAGAAAACTGATATAAAAATAAAAAAATCCTTTGAGAGACATCAGATAAGATTAGGGTTCAAAACCAGACCTAAAAATGGAAGATGGTTGCCTTATAATAACAGATAATAACAGGGAAGTCAAACAAATATTCAGCTGTGACCCTGGAACAGCCAAGAAGTTCTATAAAAAAGAGTGTGAGGATCTTAGAGGAATGAAGGAAATCAGTGACATAAAGGAGGAGATGATCGATTAAAGGAATTTAAAAAGAATTAAAAATATATTACAATCATGTAATCTCAGCTCCCACAAACCAAACACCAATAATTATAAGCACTGTAATGACAAGAGATGTGAATGTCATCCTGAAAATGTTTTCTGAAAATCAGTCCGAACATTTTAGAGGAGGGCAACGGCATTTTGCCTCTACCTTCACCCTTCATATTCTATTTAGGCACAAATAAGGGCAGGAAGGCAGAAACCTAAGATCGACTGATAGAGGACTGATTTTAGTGACTGATATGATTAAATTTAGAGATCTTTTATAGATTTTTTGCAACTTTGCAGAACTAAAATGGGCATTTATTTAAGCTATAAATGTCTCGTTTGAACTCTCCTTATGCAACATAACAGGCCAGCAAACACAGTGAGAAAGTCTCACATATTATACTGACATTAATAAATTAATAAATGTATATATAAAGCGTACAAATGTGGATTCTCCATAAACAAACAGCTGCAGTTAAATGGGTCGTGCTGATACCCCAATGACTCAAATAACCCCAATGCGGCTCATTTATAAGGTTCCCAACAAGTCACTTCTTCACCTTTGTGCCCAGAACCTTGAGCTCAACTCCATCAGACACCCAGAAAATGCAGTGGAATGCCAAAAGGGTCAGGGCCTATTGTTAAACATCAGAAACTGACCTTACAGTCATGGTCCTAATTTAGTGGAGAACCAATTTATAAGAACAGAGGATGTTTTGGGTGTTTAGTGTGTGTGTGTGGGGGTTCAGGTCACACGGTGGAAGTCATTAGTCCAGTACTGTGGTGAGCTGGTGGAAGACACAAACGGGCCATGAGTCCTCTGTTATCTGCTGAGTGACTTCACATTGCAGGACGTGCTCGTTTCAGGATTCATTAGATAACCTATAGTTGCAACTAAATCTTTGAGGAATACAGAACGTTTTTTGGAAGTTCTAAAGACGTGTGGTTTGTTTCTGTTAAGGGCCATGACAGGGGCCTTCAGCAGCTGTAAGATCGATTTGTAAGAACATGTCTGTCGCTTTCCTTTCTGGAAAAAAAGAGAGCGCGAGTGAGAGAACATAATTAAGGTCTCCCCAGGGCATGTGGAGCAGAAGAAGGAGACAGAGGCACAAGCGGTGAACCTCTTCCTCTGCAAACCAAAAAAAAAAAAAAACAGCAAAAGAATGAAAGATTGGGGAAGAAAAGAGCAGAGAATGTGATGGAATGCACATGTAGGGCCGGTCGAGAGAGAGAGAGAGAGAGAGAGAGAGAGAGATCAGTTTATCCCGCAGCTTTCCTATCAGTTCTGGACAGCCGTCTCTCTAATGATTACATGAACATGGAATTCATCAAATCATGACAGCTAAATGTTCTAATTGCAGGGTTCATGTGCTCCTAAGTTGAACATAAACTTGTGAGGTTTTTGCCTGGTGTGAATAAACATGGCCACCTCTCCCTTCAGCGCTCGTTCTTAGTAAAGACGGTGAAGATTGAGTCTGGATTTTGACATATGGCACTAATAAAGCTATTTAGAGAGACAGTCTGTGAAAAGCTCACAGATTCAGAGAAGCACAGTGACATTTAACCTCATCTTTTAGTCTGAGGAAATCTAATGGTTACAGATTCCATCCAAACATCTAAAGCGACTTAGGAGATCCAAACATGTTTGTTTATTAATGTTACAGCACTAATGCTATGACACGTGTTTTGTCAGCTGCGCATTCACTTCACTGGTCTCCTTTTCTTAATGGCTGTAGTTCAGGGAAAAACAAAAAGGAACTGTGTTTACTTCAGGATGTTATGTCTGCGCTGAGAATCCACAACGGCAAAAACAAAACAAAACATTTAGTTCGGGGAATCGTTTGACTTAACAGACATTTTATGACTTTTTACGTCTACAGCGTTTAAGCTTTAAATATTTTGATGTCCATACAGGTAACCGCCGTTTAACATCCATCTGATCATCTGTTTGCTTTAAAGCCCGAGATCGTAGGAATTATAATAGGAAATAAAAATATAGCTCATGAACAGCTTATTTACGTTTGAATGACAGAACACTAGTACGAACAAACCCTTGTGACACCTGCTGACAAAAAAAGGAATCACAGTCTCAAAAGGCAGGAAGAAATCTTCTAATTCTACTTTCTTTTTGGTTTTCATGTTTCAAGTTTTATAAAAGACACAAAAAGAGGAGTTACTGTATTAAACAGCACAGCTCTAAACACTTATATATACTGTTTTAATTAATATTATACCATAATGTGAAATATGACGTCCTAGGAGTGTAAATATTCAGTTTGTAACAGAGCACAAAAACTGGCAGTTTGGGAACATGGTGTGGTTAAATTACTCAGATCTCTGTGGGTCCATCCAGATCAGAATTTGGCGTGTGCATCGTGAATCAATTAACATGGTCTGTAAAAGTCATAACTTGTTCTCACAATTCTCACAATTCCAAACACTAATTGCTGGTAATTGCTTTGCACTAACAGAGAGTCTGATTAGCATTATAAACACTCAGCTGTGGCGGTTTGGACTGCAATTACACATTAAAAATAAAACAACAAGACCTCCCAAAGTACTAATGGCAAGACGGAAGTAAAAAAAACATCCGTATAGTGTTTTAATAATACAGTTTGCACACAAAGAAAACGGGGACGGACTGGGAGTCACGTCGGGTCTGGTGTAACGTTTGAGAGGTCGTACTTTAGGTCTCGTTTGGGCAGGAAGTGCACATGCTGCTTCAGAGGGAGAACTGAGATGGGGGAGGGAAGAGCATGATGTCATGATGCTTTAGGAACAGATGACGCTGATGCAGATGGAGGATTTTGATTCAGACTGCTGCCATAACCAACCTGAACCTGAAGCAGCATAATAAAGGCAGAATCATAGGACCAAAGGAAGCAGAAGCTGATTCAGGGGCTTCCAATTTGATGCCACAAATCAGCAGTTGAAATGGTTGCAACATGAACAAAGGAACCAGTTGTAAAATAAGCAGTACTGGCTTAGAACAGAATTTTTGAGAAATGATTAGCGCAACACACGGTACATGGATTACCATATAAAATAATGGTTTAAGGATTCACCAACTGCAGATTTCTGGTTTTAAAATATGATCAATTCTGATTTCCTTTCTGTCTAAGAATTAAATGACAACATACAGAACAATTTATAAAGAAAGAAAGCAAGAGCTGTGGGTTTGTAGCTAACTCTACACTTATTAGCTTTAGCTTTGTGGAATCGGCCACAAAATACCAAACACTACAAACTTAATCAAACTGCACTTTGTTACAGAATGATAAAAGCCTTTCACCAGGAAAGTCACACATCACTACTGCAAGGGACTGCATGCACTGAAAACACATTCTTATGCTAAATCACAAGCGTAAATGGTACAAACCAGTTAAAATATACACTGTTAGCTTTTATTAGCTATTAGAAAAACATACACACATAAAATAGATTATACAGATACTCAATAATCCAAAAACAAACACATAATCGAACCACGCGCTAAACGTAAGGACCAAGAAACAAACGTACGAGCGGCTGAGACGCGTTTAAAGCTCTGTTCAACTATTTGGACCACGACACCATAAATCCTATTTGCCGTTATCACGACGATAACAAGCCGTAACTCCCTATTCTGATTTTACATGAGTAAACTATACACTTCCTCACTGTTTAACTTCAAACAAGTAGACTGAACCCAAAACGTTAGCAGATCCAGGAGTAAAATCTCATCTCACACTCACTGCACTCATTAAAATCCAGTTTATTTAACACAAATCCCACTTTTTATTTGCAGCACAGTCACTTATATCAGCAGGAATCATGCTGGATTTATTCTGCCGCTCTGTTACAGCAGTGACTCACATCTTCCCCAAACTCCCCCACACTCCCCTGCTCCGGAAAGGGTTTCGGTAACAAAGGATAATTTTTTGAACAGCTCTACATGTTAATATGGGCTGATTTCTGATTAGTCTTGCTATCTGGACACGGTTGATTTAATTTGCATATATTGGAAGGAATCTAATATTAATCATGGGCACTTTTCACAGCAGATGCATTGCTCACTGTTTATAAAACTCAAATTAGGCTAAATTAGCTAAACTGTTCAGGATCGTCTGGATTCACTTAAGTCTGGTCTGGGACTGAATTATATGGTCGTGGAGTAGAGGGTTCCAGCTCTGTCCACATTCTGGGGCTACCATTCAAAAAGCGTTTAATTAAGAAATCAGCATGCATAAGATCACTAGCTGTAAAAATGTCTCAACACATCAGGTCCAGGATATGTGGTGACATGAACTCTGTGAGTTCTGGAGCCTGTTTGGGTTTGTCTCTAACACCTATACAAATGGATCAGGGAATGTTTGCTCCTTCTCACGCAGAATACGAAGATTATCACAAACATCAAGGTGCTCAAACCAGCCGAAGCAGCAGCACAAAAACACACTCAGCAAACTTTAGAGGAATCGTTCTGCTAAAAAAGCGTCTTACAATGAGAAGCATCAGATGGCAAGACGTAACCACCATTACTGATTACTAGGTGAAAGACATGGTGCCAATTCAGCTGGTTGAGAGAGACGTGTTCAAATAATGGAAATCCTTTAGATATTTTACACAGAAAATATTAAGAAAACATGATTTCAGTATCACACAAGTAATGATTTTAACAGGGTACCATGATTTTCAACAGACACTAAATAAATATCTTCAGCTAATGAAGCATGCTGGTCAGGGTCAGGGGAGCCGGCAGCACAGGGTGCAAGACAGGAACAACCCTAGACAGGGCGGCAATCCATCATAGGGCACACACACTAAAGGCACTTTGGAAACACCAATTAACCTAACATACGTCTTTGGAATGTGGGAGGAAACCGGAGTACCTGGAGAAAACCCACATGGACGTGGGGAGAACATACAAACTCCACACAGGTTGAGCCTGTGTGTAAAGCACTGATTTATTCTGTTTGAATGGATATCTGTTAGAAGCGAACATCCCAAATCCCACAGCACTGCTGAAAGGAGAAAAATTTCCCCTACAGCAATATTCTCTCCAAATATTTGCTACCCAAATCATTTTTTAGGTTAACAGGGTTCAACTGTACATAAAAAGAAACCGTTTACCTGAGCGAAATTAGGCTCAAACGTGTCCACGCTAAATGGTAATGTTTCGTAAAGACTGTTGATGCTACGAGAAAAATGTTTAGGCTACCAAAAACGCTGACTTTCTGGAAAACAGCAGCGCTCAGTCTACACGTTCACTTCAACCCTGAATCTGTTAACACGGCCACAGCACAAACACGTGCTAATGTCAAGGTGCGAAAAAAGGCCCAAAGCGAATGATACCGTCCCTTAATGATGCGTCCACCTTAATGCCTGAGTGCAGGATGAGAACGCAGACGGAGAAAGTGGTTCCAAAATGACTAGGCAAGTCTTAAGTCAGCACTGCCCGTGAGTCGAGCCTCCAGTAAAGTGTTCAGTCATAACTCTGTGGTAGTGATGTCATGCTCCTTATTTATCTCATGGTGTTCTGAAGATGAGAGGTTATGATTTATCTCCTAGGAACCTGAATACACAAAGTAACCTACAAGAGCTAACTTCTGTTTTCACTCTGGGCTACAGGGCAAAAGGCTTGGCCGAGTGGTTAGGTGGGGTTAGGTCAGTGGGTGAGGTTGGGTTGGGTTGGTTTGGGTGGCTGACTGGTAAATTGGGTTGGTACGATATGGGTTGCTAAACTTGTACAATGCTAAATTTAGGAGCCCAGAGCAGTTGTTTCTGGCTAAGAGCTAGCCTATGCTAAGTGTATTTGTCTTGGATTGGATCTTGGATCAACTACTTCCATGTCCTTTCTAACTGCATCCATATATCTCCTCTTTGGCCTTCCTCTTCATCTTTTTCCTGGCAAC
>JAVSBU010030164.1:0-14559 GCA_033118015.1 Loricariichthys derbyi
TTCCGACCTGCTGTATTTGTGATGTTTAAATGGTCATAACTTGGTCAGTTTTTAAGCTAGGTTCATAAATTTGGTATTATTGTAAAGCTGAGAACGTGGTCTATATAACAGAAATCTTCATTTTTAGCCAACATGACTCATTCTGTGGTGCTGGGTCACACATATGTTTAAGGTCTATTTATTTATCAAGCTTAACCTCCAAAGGCTTTTCCCAATTAGGGATGGGTATCATTAGGATTTTATTGATACCAACACTGATTGATGTTGATACTACTACTCTTATTGATTCTAATCCAGAATTCATTGGTAGTAGGCAGAACACTCTGGACAGAACACCAATTCCATAAACGCACCAACCAACCTTCAAGTTACAATACTCATCCTGGATTTGAACCCAGGCACTCATCCAGCTAGACCTTACCACTCGAGGCTGTATAAAGTACAGCTATGAGCCATTTAATGACAGCATTACATTTGTAAAACAGGACAATAATCTGACATTACCATAGTCACAGTCTTTCAATGCTAGTGTAATAAAGGGTGTTTTCACTGGAAAACTGTATGCAAACAATACACAAATGCAAAAACGAGTGGAACACTAACATCTACACAGTATCCAAAGCCTAAACTCTTATACATATCATTCCATCCAGGAAATGCAGAACACCGTGGTTCTTCAGTTACAAGCACACGTTAACAATCACACTATAGAACCAAAACATAAATGCACACAAGGAAAGAAACATAAACAAATCATATCTTACTGGATGGACACAACCAAGAGGCAATAATATAGTCTAATATTTAAGGTCCCAGACTATGGACCAGAAGGGCCAGGGTTCAAATCCCACCTCTGCCAACCATGTTTGAGTCCTTGAGAAAGATCCTTAACCCACAATAGCTAAGTTAATTGGATATGGGTGCCTGCTAAATTATCTGAATGTAGTTTAACAAACAAAAGAATTTCAAGACTGTGGTTAAGATACTGGATTATGGACCAGAAGGTCAATGGTTCAAATCCCACCTCTGCCAAGCTGCCTCTGTTTGGTCTCTGACTGTAAGACTGTTTCAATCGTAAATTACTCTGGATTAAGGCATCTGCTAAATTAAAAATGAGTCCACTTGAAGAAAATAATTTCCATTACATTTTAAGTGCTTTAAAACCTTTAAATACTGTATTTTCCGGGCTAAAAGGCGCACTTAAAATCCTTAAATTTGAACAAAAATAGACAGTGCACCTTATAATCCGGTGAGCCTTATGTATGGATTATAGTTGTGCATACTGACGGATTTTATGTGGTACATTGTGCTCAAAAATCTGTCAAAATGTTTTAGAATGGCTTGGTAATCAACAAAGCTGAAGCGCTTGACGGATTGTAGGAGCATTATGGTAACCATAGTCAGGGTGTTTGTTATGAACTCAAAATGGCGCCCGTTAAGAGACATGCTTATGAAGTGGATTTCAAACTCAAGGCTATAAGGTACATAATAGAACATGGAAATAGAGCAGCTGTGAGAGAATTCAATATTAATGAATCAATGGTGTGGAATTGGACAAAGCACAGAGATGATTTGTGCCAAACACCAAGATTAAACAGAGAAGACCAAATGTTACAAGATTCAGAGGGAACCAAAGGTAATGGCCACAGTTCAAGGATGTTATTGAACAGAGAACAGCTGGTAGAAGTGTCTCTACACTCTCTATTCAAACTTTCACGAAAGACTGAATCATCACTAAACAACTAAATAATAGCAATGAGACTCAGATAATGAGAGAGATTTGGACAGGCTTGCTGTTGAAATCGCTCAACTGTTTACCTCAGACACTGAAAATTATGGAATTAATGGATTTATGGTATGGTATGAAGTTTATTGTCATCCAAACTCTACACAACTGCATGCTGAACGAGATGACGTTTCTCCAACTCATGAGAGAGTTGAAGAGGTGGTAGCCTTTACTTACGGTAGGAAATAACACGAATAACAAGAAATACATGAGGTAAGGGGAGGAGAAAAAACCCATCCCCAGACTATGTTCATTAATGAATATAGTTTGGGAACTGAAAAAATACCTCTGCACAGTTTTCCACAAATACACATCATAACTACACAGTTATGCACAAGCTTTAACAGGACAAAACAGCGAAAGCATAAAGACAACACTGGGGAGAGAATTCTTCACATGCTTCCCTTACAGGAGAAATTGTTTAGAGTTCAGCCGTGGCCTTGACCAAGGAACACGTTGATAGGAGTCCGAATAACAAGATAGCCGATTTGAGCGCCAGACATATGCTTTTTTCAACAGTCTGACTTGTGTCCATTTAGCTTAAAATGGTCCAAGTGGCCTCTCAAACGATCCATACTCATCCGCAGATCTGCCAGTTCTCCAAGATTGAACCATTCTCGCGACTAATAGCCACAGTCTGAGCGCCAAGCGATCTGCTCATCGTATTGATCAACTCAGGCAGGGTTATTGGGCTTTGGACAGCTGCCTGAATTCTACAAACTTTCTGATACACCAGTGCAATGCTTAATCCAATCAGCAAAAATCCTGTGATCATAAATACATCCACAACGTCCTCCACGGAAAGCTGTGCCAGGCACACAACGCGCCGTTTCTCCCAGGCATCCATAGTGTACCCAGCTGCAAACGTTCCGTCAGGGCAAGCAGGCTCCTCCGAACCCAGTCTCCTCGTAGAGAAGATAGTGTCAATTGGGTTCAGAGACCACTGAATAAATTTCATTTTTCTTTGGTTGAAGCGAAGCAGGAGCGAGTCTCTCAAAGCGAGATAGTACACAGCAGGCAAGCTGGGGAGATAAGGGAGGAACACAGAAACACGTCTGCCTTCGCTGAGAGCAAGTGTAGAAATGTCGGAGAATTAACTGAAAAAGTAAGTGTATTTTTTTTTACTTTATCTTACAACTGAACAATGTTTAGAGTTAATGTGAATGAGTTGAATAAAGTTCGATTTACCTGACTGTTTTGTTCCTCTGAATGAGCCTTATAATCCGGTGCGCCTTATATATGGAATTAGATCCATTCTTTGATACTGTGTCTTATAGTCCCGAAAATACGGTAGGTAAAGTCATCATAGCACTACTAGTGACGGTGTTTAAAGTGACGGTGGTTAAATGACCCATGCTCTACACATATATGTGGATTAAGCTGATATAATAAATCAAATAAAGTAAATAAATTAAAAAATAAATTAATTAAATAAAGTAATATGTAAAGAAAACATCAAAGAGAACAACACAGCTGGACTGCTTGAAAATACTGCCTACCCTGGAGTAGTGATGAAAGTGTGAAACAACTGCAAAACCAATGATGCTATATGATTATTGAACACATTCATAACAGTATAGAAGGTATAATAATGTAAGATTGTACACTGCAATGTAAGAATAAGTATCATTTGGAAGGTACTTTGCAGTTCCAATGGTCATAAAGTGCTGATATATAACCAGGATAACCAAGAAGCTGTTCAGTGTCTGGATGGACAGCCTTTCTGTAAGTGCTATTGATGAGGTGGGAGGCTTTTATCTTGATTTAAGCTTTTTCCCAGAGGGGGTGGACCTTAGGTGGGTTGGCAGGGTGTGCAGCCTTGAATAATGCTCATTCTGTTAGATGCAGAGTTGAGAAGAAGCCAGCTCACTGTCTAAGGCTAAGGACGCAATTATCTAACTCGCACCATACAGCAATAGAAAATGCCAGCAAAAACACAACAATATGAGTCGTTATGCCATTTCAGAGAGGAAGTAATCGTTATTTAAAAGATCATAAAGCTGTTCTCTCTTTCTACCTCCTGGTTATTGATGGACAGTGTCAGAACAGACCACCCACATCTTTGGAAATCAATCACATGCTCTTTTCAGAGTTGTTTTTGGAGCTATTCAGCTGTAGGTTGGTCAAACAGCAAGTGACCTCATTGCTGTGAGCTGATTCATTGTTGTAAGAAATTAGTCCCACCATGGCTGCTTCACCAAAATGCATAACCTGTATTACTATGTGAAAGGCAGTCAGTTGGGTACAGTGAGTCATCAATGCCACAGAGAAACATTCCAAAGACATAAATGAAAGGTCCTTATTTACCATAGTTTAATGTAGTAAAATCATGTACTTCTACAGGATGCAACAGACACTGATAGACCATTATAGGCTGAAGGCCAGGCATCTATTATACATTAATTTCCCCAAAAGCAAACTCATATTTACAGAAATTAATCCCACAGTGTAAGTCCTGACATAACTAGCAGTCATGAATTTACAATTCTGGACAGTGGTGGTTGATATGATGAATTTTCCCCATGGTCATAAATATTAAATGTGACATTAAATGTGTCCACAATCTGCCTTAACAATGAGATGACTAGAAAAGTTAAAAATAAACACATTTAATTCTTGTGCTGCAATTGCTGACACAGCACCTCTAAGTGCTGTAACTTCCAGACACTACTTTATTCACTAGTCCAGCCCCAGAGATGGTAAGTAATAAAGTACTTTGTTACTGTACTTGTACTTATTTCTGTAGCTTAATTTACTTTTAATTCAATTACTATCATTATTTTTATCAGTTGCAAAGAAAAAAAAAAAAAAAAAAAAAAAAAAAAAAAAAAAAGAAGAAAAGGGGTTATTAGCATTACTATCAGTCACCCTGCTCACCCTGCTTTGGAATAGATATCATGTTACTGCATTACTGAATATTGTATAGTTATGAGCAATTTTGTAACATTTATAATATTTAAAAGTGTTTTGTATATTTTAGTTCCTCATGTCAGTGTTTTTATTCTGTTTCTGCCATGGTTACAATGTCATTTGTATGATTTTTGTAATTATAGTACAAACCATGATCTACCCTCAGTGTAATCAAACTGCACCTTTCCCCTTAATAAAAGACACTTCAAAAAGTATGAAATGCTTTTTAAAGAAACCCTTTTAATTAATTTCTTTAAGTACATTTACTAGCAAGAGCTTTTATATTTCTACACGAGTAAAATACATAACCCATACTTATTTTTTTTTCTTGAGTATTTTTCATCAGATTAGTAGTATTTTACCTGAGTAAAGAACTTTGTACTTCTGCCTTCACCTCTGCCTAGACACACAGACCAATAATAGCCCAGGCGTCTCTGTAGAATTTATTTGTTTGGTAACACAATAGCAATGTTGACAACACAAACATTTGTCACTAAAACACTTTTCATCAGTTATATGGAACTGGTTTGGCTTTTACACAAGGGACAAAACCCAAACAATCGCTGTTTTCAAAACATGCGAAGAAAAAATATGCACATCAGGAAAAAAAAAAAAAAACCAAAAAAAAAAAAAAAAAAAAAAAAAAAAAAACCTCACAGGCCCCCATTGTGCCACAAATGCCAGAAGAAAACAAGACCTCTGAAGGTGTCCTGTGGTATCTGACACCAAGCTCTTAGCAGCAAATCTTTTAAGTCCTGTAAGGCCTCCATGTATTAGAATTGTTTGTCTACACTGAGATCTGGGAATTTGGAGGCCACATCAATGCCTTGAAAGTGTTGTCATGTTCCATCATATCATCACCATCATATGTTCCTCAAAAAGCTCTTGAACCATTTTTGCACTGTGGCAGGATGGATGAATATCGCTGACAGTGGCTAGTGCCATTTAGGGATAACACTGCATTGAATGAGTGCACTTGATCTGCAACAATATTTAGGTAGGTAGCACGTCAAATGAAAACCCACATGAATACCAGGACCCACAGTTTTCCAGCAGAACACTACCCAGTGCGACACCCTGTCAATGTCATATTCTTCACTGGTCAACATATAAACCTGGATCAGGTAAAATTGACTTGAATGGTGGTATTTTGGTGTTAGATGCTGATAAAGCAAAAAAAAAAAAAAAAAGAAAGAATTGTTGCAATCAATACTGAAGGTCCTCAGAGAACTCAATGAAAAAGGCCAGAAAGGGCATGGTGCAGTCTTTGTGTCTGAGAGACTGAAATCCTTACTTTTCACATTCCTAGTCAAAATTGACTTGGTGAAGCAGAATCTACCGCAAGCATAGAGCTGAGCAGTCAAGAGCCCTCAGTGACAGGGAGAGGCAGTCAGAGAAATTGAACTCTCAGCACAGCACAAAACCTTTACTCATAACTTTTCACCACTCTGATAAGACTTGAGATACATCAAGCAAATGCTGCAACAGTGAGTGTGTTTACATGTACTTAATAATCTGATCATAGTCAGACTTCTACAGTTATCTGATACAGAGGTTTTACAACAGTAATTGGATTACTCATAGCATGTTTACCAGTTGCCGGATTTCAATCTGTATCTTCAGTCTTCATATGTGTGTGAGAGTCAAACCAATATGGTTGCCAGTTACACATATTCTAAATAATATGCTGCTTTAGGTCTCTTTCTTGCTGGATCTGGCAACGCACCATGGAATTAAAGTCAGTGAAATGGCTATTGTTCTTTGAAATGCAGTATATACTGAAAAATGAATAATTCGGTTGTTTAATATTGAAGATTGCGTCACAACTTTCTTTGAGATTATTGGCTGGTTGCAAAGTAGAAATTGGATTATTACCCAAGTCATGTAACCCCAGAGGTTTCCCCATTATCTGATTACTTAGGTGAATGTATACTCATTAACTGGATTACTGACAAAATCTGATTTCTGCAGTTATGGGATTAATAAATGCATGTAAACACACTCAGTGACCACTGCCAGCCCTGCAATGGACTGTGACAACGGATTGAAGTCGGACTATGGGAATACATGTGCTGAGAAATCTAATTACTATGTTACAATCCAGCTCTTTTTATCAGATTTCTTAATCTGATTTCTAGAATAGAGTACTCTGTATACATGACCACTGCAGACAAGGCGACTATGATCAGATCAAGTGAATATAAACATACTTTCTTGTTTTCCAGACCCGCTCACGATCCTGAATGAGAAAAAGGAGAACTACAGATGGAATTTAAATTCAGTAAACTCACAATTAGCCTGTGCATGTACAAAATGCTAACACATGCCAAGAGAAGAAATTAGAGGCTGAACACGACTAAATAAAGCACATTTGCCAAGACTAATAGCAGCTCATGAGTCCAGATTCACAAAGGAAAATCCCCTGCCTCATTATTTTCTCTTCTCAATAATGTCACCAGACGCAAAGACTAGAGGTGTTATTACAGAATGGAGATGCAACTAGCTAAATGGCACAATCAAAGAAACGTCACAGAAGACTGACAAATTTAAAAATCAATTTACCCTCACAAAAGAGTCTTAATAGATCCCACATCAATTATTTGAGGAGGTGCTGATATGTTGCATTGTAAATTGCCAAGAGTGAAGATGTGACAGACAGATGAAAGGGATTCACAAGCTGCTTGAACAAATTAAGTTGCTAGCAGGGGTGGGAAGATGCATAACGACATAATGTCAAAGTGCATTGTGAAGATACAGAATGTCACAGGCTTTTTTCTTACTGCACCCTTTGCAGGCTGCATTTGAAGATTGCATCATAGCAGCAAGACTAGGCTGTCCCATTTCAAAGGCTCCTTCATATGTGGTTGAGAAATACACCCTTCCTTTCCAATAACTACAAAGGATCCAACGAGTGGATTATTCACTACCCAACATATCCCAATGTTCTTTGAGTGCTGTGATGCAAACTGGAAATCCAGCACAGAGCAGACCGTCTCATTTTGGTTCGGCCTTCACCGTGCTCTGTGCAGCCTTCGAAGGATTGGGAAGCAGCTTGTTTATTATGCCATCTGATGCAATTGCAGTTTTGAACACTTTGGGGTAAAATCATATGTCTTCTCCCATGCATATTAAGTGTACAGGTGCTCCACGTTTTGTGATAGCCTGATTTACGATATTCGGATAAATACACTGTGCAGAAACCATTCTCTGAATTGCAAATTTCAAAATTTTCCAGGAAAGCGATATGTGATATGTAGTAATCCCCTGGTCTCTGCTGAAGAAGTCAGTACTGCGTGATATAGGGAGTCATGTAGGCAGCAGTGATGAGTGCTAGGAATTAGTGAGGAAAAGCCATGGTCCTGCAATAATTGTTTTTATTTTTTGCTTTTTTAATGCATTTTTCAATAAATTACACAAGATATTCAACAACACTTCATTATAAAATAAGCTTTAAGTTAATGTTTATGCCCAACTGTAGATTAAAACAAGTGTTTTAATCATGTGGGACATGGCCACATGTAGGGAGTCACATGGATGGGAAATGTAGAGGAAAAGCATTTTGTTTTTCACTTTCAATACATTATTCAATAAATTATTAGAGATATTTATAAAATAAGCTTTATGTTAACGTCTTTGCCTGACTATAGTTTAATTTAAGTATTTTAATTATTTTAAAGGGTCCATTTCACCCCACACACGATTTTGGACACGACCGCACATGTGATTGGGAAATGCAGTGAGGAAAAACCATGGTCACTTCAAGCACATTATTCAATAAATTACATAAGATATTAAATACTTTATTAAAAAACAAGCTTTACATTAATGACTGATCACGGCAGTGCTTAAAATGCGCTCACCAAGTATTCACATGCATACTAAACACTACAATCTCTCAAGCAGTCGTGCTGCATGATGTAATGAGTAATGTGCAAGGAGTGATGAGTGCAGGTAAATGTAGTGGAAAAATGTTTTTCATATAGACTGCGCTCTTAAGTGAATGCAATACATATTAAAATCCGCGATTTACAATAAATTCAACATACGATGGATTTGACGGAACATATCTCCATCGTTTATGGGGGAGTAACTGTAATAAACACACATTATTCTGAATTGTTATTCTTCAAAACTAAAAGTAAAAAAGTTTAAGCTACAATAGAACAAATTAGAACTGCACTTATACATTTACAGACAATTTTAAAGCTGTTTTTTTTTTGTTTAAAAACATCCTCAAGAAAATGTGCATTGTTTAATCTACAAACATTTAAAAAAAAGTGAGAAAACTGAATTGTGAACTCAGTGTCATGAATCAAATCAAATCATGAGCACAGTGTATCATTACATCCCTAGTCGGTATCCATCCTTTCATTTCATTTGTGACCGTAGCTATAATGGAGTTAATAATGTTTTACTTCCCCAAGGCACACAATCTCAGCAGAGTTCAGTTCAAAAAAACAAGCAACACTAAAAGCTGGAGGCCACTACCAGGTCTATGAATTTCACCCTCCAAGGTGATTGTACACAGAAAGCTATGTGGTTTGAAACATTAGGAGGACCTCGCCCATGAAGCTAACCTCTTATCGTTTCTTTTTGTGGATTATAATGAACCCACTACTTCTGCTTTCCTCTTACTCGTCTTCTGTGGTTGAAAGCCTAGCAGTAGACCCTGAAGTCTTGTTGTATTTTGTTTCTAACGCTGGTGCAAAATGTCAAACTGAGGCTTGCCTTCACACCGCAAAACACTGGGTTCTAACTCGACAAACTGTTAAGCTCTAGGGTTCTACAGTAGGCTTTTGCCAAAGAGCACCGGGGCTTTTGATTTTATGTTAAACAGGAAAACAAAGGAAACTCTACAAACACAGTATTATAAACTTAAGCTGTCCTCTTTGTTATTTATGCCAACAAAGTATGCAGTCACTAATGTGGTCACCCAATTCATCTGTTATGTAGTTCTTCCAAATAAATATGAATGCAAGATTGGGATTCAGAGATGTGGCTGAACTTCGCTAGTAGATGAAGTAAGTAAATGGCCATGTGCAGGGGCGAGAACAATCAATGACACCATCTGTATTTATGTAGACTTGAAAGGTTTGATTAGAAAGCTCATACCATGAGAAGCTCAAACTCAACGCTCGCTCACTAAGCTGTAGAATAGATCCGATGAGCACATCAAATATGGTGGCTTATTCAGGACAACATTCTCACACAGGTGCTCTTAAATCAAAATTCCATTGGCATTTTTTACAAAACGAGAATATGAGAGCATTTCACTCATGCTCTAGAACTCTGGCACCGAAAGGCTACTGGACTGGAAGTGTAAAAGCTTGATGTCAGGAAATACACTACTGGTTACTTAAGTAAAAGAACAAGAGGGAGTGTGTTAATGTGAATCACGTCATGGCTGTAATTATCTACGGCACTCACGTTCAACTCAACCCTGCGAACAATTCACAGCCGTGATGTTATTCATGCTAACATGACCTAGAGTGTTTATATACAGATTATATACAATTGTTTATCCCCACAAAATAAGGAAACAAAATAAATTAATTAAGCCTTGACTTTTATAATGAATATGCTTTAAAATTGACAGTACCTTCTGCCAAAAAAGTAGATCCACCATAAATTATTTATTGCTAAGCAACAGTAACGATTCCCTACCTTGCCTTAACACAGTAACCAACAAAGAACATATGGTTTAACTAACCAACTAACATTAGTTTGAAATACTAAGTAAAAGAATCTATTTGGGAGAAATTCAAAGCATATTAATATGAAACTGTGTTGATTTTTTATAACTACATAAACATTTAGCTACATAATGGCATTCATATAGCACATAATTATGGTTGCATGTTGTTTGAAGTTTTTCCGATTCTACTTAGTGATTCCGGTTCTTCTTGATTCCAAGTTTCAATTTCAAAATAGTAAAAAAAAAATTGTGCTAAATGTTCAGGTATAAAGGATATCTATTTTAACATTCAAACTTCAAATGTTATCATTTTTACATTAGTAAAAGGCTTGTATGGGTTAACGTACTAAGGCAGTGACCTAGGACATCTCTCAATATCTACTAGTCATAAGATTACGTTGCATATCAAGTTTCATATTAATAAACTTTGAATTTCTCACAAATAGATTCTTCACATCATTGTCTTTAAGGAACCAGTTTTTACAGCAGTGATAGCTTTACTCTATATTATCATTGTTAGAGAAGTATTGCAGGATGCACATATTGGCACGTTCTCTCCTGAGCAGGTGTCGGTGAGTCAAAGCCAAATTACTTATTCAACAGCTTTTTAAAACTGATTGCTCTTGATGGTTTAGGGTATTGACTGGGTATTGGGGAAGTTTTTTAAGGCCCCAAGTACCAGACTGAGCCCTTGGTGATGTACTACAGTGGTGCTTGAAAGTTTGAGAACCCTTCAAAATTTTCTTTATTTCTGCATAAATATGACCTGAAACATCAGATCTTCACACAAGTCCTAAAAGTATATAAAGAGAACCTAGTTAAACAAATGATAGAAATATTATGTTTGGTCTTTTATTTATTGAAGAAGATGATCAAATATTACATGTTAGTGAGTGGTAAAAGTATGTGAACCTCTAGCATTAGCAGTTAATTTGCAAGAGAAATTAGAGTGGCTTGTTTTCAATCAATGGGATGATAATCAGGTGTGAGTGGGCACCTTGTTTTATTTAAAGAAGAGGAATCTATGAAAACCTGTTCTCATGTTTGTGGAAGTGCATCATGGCACGATCAAAGGAGATTTCTGAGGATCTCAGAAACAGTTTATGATAATCAGGCTGGAAAAGGTTACAAAACCATCTGTAAACAGTTTGGACTCCACCAATCCACAGTCAGACAGATTTTGCACAGATGGAGGAAATTAAGACCACTGTTACCCTTTCCAGGAGTGGTTGACCAACAAAGATCACTCCAAGAGTAAGGCGTGTAAAATAGGTGCCAAGGTGACAAAGGATCCCAGGGTAGCTTCTAAGCAACTAAGGCCTCTCTCACATTGGCTAATGTTAATGTTCATTTGTCCACCCTCAGAAGAACACTGAACAACAATGGTGTGTATGGCAGAGTTGCAAGGAGAAAGTCACTGCTCTCCAAAAGGAACATTGCTACTCATCTGCAATTTGCTAAAGATCACTTGGACAAGCCATAAGGCTATTGGAAGAATGTTTGTGGATGGATGAGATCAAAACAGAACTTGGTTTAAAAGACAAGTGCTATGTTTGGAGAACAGAAAACTCTGCATTCCAGCATAAGAACTTTATCTGTGAAACATGGTGGTGGTAGTATCATGGTTTGAGGCTATTTTGCTGCATCTGGGCCAGGATGGCTTGCCATCATTGATGGAACAAAGAATTCTGAATTATATCAGACAATTCTAAAGGAAAATGTCAGAACATCTGTCCATTATCTGAATCTCAAGAGAAGGTGGGTCATACAGCAAGACAATGACTCAAAGCACACAAGTCATTATGCCAAAGAATGGATAAAGAAGAATAAAGTTAATGTTTTGAGTTGGCCAAGTCAAAGTCGTGACATTAATTGAATCAATATGTTGTGGAAGGATCTGAAGCGAGCAGTTAATGTGAAGAAACCCACCAACATCCCAGAGTTGAAGCTGTTCTGTACAGAGGAATGGGCTAAAATTTATCCAAGTCGGTCACACCAGATACTGAAAGCAAAGGTTCACATACTTTTGCCACTCACTAATATGTAATATTGGATAATTTTCCTCAAAAAATAAATGACCAATTTTAATATTTTTGTCTCATCTGTTTAGCTAGGTTTTTTTTAATCTTTTCACTTGTGTGAAAATCTGATGATGTTTTAGCTCACATTTATGCAGAAAGAGAGAAAATTAGAAAGTGTTCACAAACTTTCAAGCACAACCGTATGTCCAGTGGTTGTGGGTAAGATATTTTTGCTGCACCATATATAAAACAATATGGACCAACGTTGTATATTGACTATATTAACTATATTGATGTATACATAGTTTTAGTAGTTGGATGTTATGTTTGTGTGCATCAAGCCTGTCGTTACTTGGTAACATGTCAGCAGACTGATACTGTTTTGGTGTAAAAAAGCCATGCTGTTGTCACAAATACCATCACGATGAAAAATCTTCTCAACCAATCGGATTGTAAGGTCAGAACTTCTGTATAACAAGTTACAAAACAATTGTAATGTTAGAACCACATCAAAATACTCTTGACCATCCACATGAATACCAAAAGTATTTATAAACATAAAACATGTAACCATCCTCCTTAAACAACAACTGGGCACAGTGTGATTGTGCTCATAATTAGGGATGCACCAATCCATCGACCGGTGACCAGAATCAGACGGTTTTCAGTATGACCAGCCAATCCTTCTCATATAGCAAATTCTATGCCAGTCATATTTAACCTACACTTGTGCACTTGAGGCTGACAGTGGTACAAACACAGCCACACATGAATAGCACAGTGCTTTGTCTAATGTTATTTCAGAATTCAGTTCATGTCTGTAGGGAGCTACACACATGGCTCAGCAGCTCGATTGTTTGGTTCCGGTCCCAACGTTTAGCGCAAGGCTGAACTTTGTTTTGAATTTCGGTTTCTGTGTGATCTGTTTTATGCACGCATGTGTGCTATTATTAATTATTAAAATCTAACAGTGCATGTTTTTTAATTGTGTTGTATTTTTGCCTGGGATTTATGCCTGGGATTTAGCTTTAAAAAAAGTGTTTTTTATTACATTTAGTGGCCTACAGTAGTTATGTATGGCTTACCATCTGTGTGAACTGAGTGGAGTGAGCAATTCATTCTTTTCTTTTGCTTGTACCCTTGCAGTAACTGGTAAAAGGTTCTTATCAAGGCTGGTAATAAAAGTACCTGTAAATTATCTGTATACTATTTATAATTCTTAGACAGAAATCAGAAATGGTCGGTCATAGATTTAAAAAAGTTCAGTTCATTTGTACTCGTAACTGACATACGGTGATTTAGGAGAACAGAATAAGCTATCAAACTTAAATCTTGATTGGAAGCAATGTGCAAGTGTGTAGACTTCCTAGTTGATTACTCTTTCCTGCTGAGGAACACCCACATCCTGTAACACAATTTGGCTCTTGTTCTTAGTTGGAACACTAGGCATTTCTTAAAGGGAATGCAGGTTCACTTGGCCCAGTACCTAGGCTTTTGTTTTGGGGAAGTTTTGCCTTTGGATCCTGGACTATTGACCAAAAGATCCAGTCAAGTCCTGGCTCTTGAGTAAGGCCCTTAACACCCAATAAACAGTGATTAGCCGAACACTGGCTGGCCAAAAAAAAGGTCACCACCTGTGGGGCAGTGCTATGATCTGGGGTTGCTGCTGCAGTTGGGCAGGTCTAGCTTTACAAAGGTTGTGCGCCCAAAGAATGGGGTCAGCTAACTGCATACTAAATGACTAGGTTCAAATGTACAAATGAAAGTGAAAAGCAGTACAACGAAATATAGTGTATGAACTTTTTTATGGCCAGGCAGTATATAACCAATTCTGTGAAGGTCATATTTACCTTATACAGTGCACAATGGTGACAATGGCACAAACACAGCAACACACAAATAGCACAGTGCTTTTACTAACTTTAATTCAGAATTCTGTTAAGTGTGTAGCCTACAGAGCTTTAAACAAGCAAATAGCTTAACTGGTCATGGGTTTGTTTATGAGATATATGTTAATGATGAGAAAACATTAGTTGAACAAAGTTGAACAAAAATGTTTCTGTATGCTGTAATATACAGTACAGGCCAAAAGTTTGGACACACCTTCCATTCAATGCGTTTTCTTTATTTTCATGACTATTTACATT
>JAVSBU010030261.1:0-14557 GCA_033118015.1 Loricariichthys derbyi
TTAAGAGTTTAAAACATTTTATAAACATTTAAGTAGACGTTTTTTAAAAGGTACATGTACAGTATGGGAAAAGTTATACATAACCCTTCAACATTCCCTTAATAAGAGTGTGGGAAGAGTTTATAAAGATAAAATAATGTACTTACTACTACAACTACTACAATAAGCATAGCGTCAATACTTCGTGGAAATTCACTCATTGCGGGTGGGAATAGAACGGATCCCCCCCGATAAGTGAGGAAACACTGTATTGATATCTTCTACTAGTGACAATAAATTAGACATTTTTGGAAATGTATCTCTTAGGCTAGACTACACCTGTAAAGACCTAAATTTGGGTCTGATGGCACCTTCGAGGATGCCTAAGTGGTTAAGTCCTGCTTACACGTTCACCATGTTCTCCAGGAATAAACGCCATAGACCTGTGACCACGACCAGAAAAAGACTGCAGTATTTAAAAAAAACAAAACTTTATCTACTCTGTAGTGCTGAGCCATTTCATTCTATGCATTTTTGATTCTCATTTCTAGGGTTTGAACCTGAATCACTTTGGTTACAGTCTATGTGGAGTTTAGGTTTCCTTCAGCCTCTTTGTAGGTGGATTTGATTCTTTGCATTGCAGCTGGGTTTGGTCCAGTCCACTCTTTGTTCCCACATTACATTGTGTGTTTGTGTGTTCAGGTTTATGGGTGGTCAGCATCTCTGTTGTTTATAAACTGTCTTGTCGCTATGGTTACAAGTGTTTGATTATGGTGGGATGAGGTGAACTGACCTTTTTATCTGTCCAGACAGACAGCACTTGCTTTTTCTACACAATTACAAAGTCACTCTTGTTAGTAAATACAGTTGTCCATTCCAAACTCTGACTATTAATGCATTAATGCCTTTCTTTCTTCCTCACCTCTCTCTCGCTCTCGTCTCTTTTTCTCTCTGTCACTTTTGTATGTTTCTCTCGCTGTCTCACTCTGTCTGTCTGTATATGTCTCTGCTTATGAGTTTGCATGCCTGTCTTTGGCTTGAGTTTCGCTGTCTCTCTCAACTGTTTCTCGCTCTTTTGTGAGCCTTCATGTCTTTACTGTAGTCCAAACTGCAAAAACAGCCTGGGGGTCTCACACAAGGCGATTTATTAACCACTCACACAGCACTTAATCACAAAATACCGCTGTCTCTCAAAAGTTGTATAGCTTTTGCTACGCGATAGCCGAGTTAGTGTTGATTTAGGTAATAATTAGAGATATACTCAGCTAATCTCTGACTATCACTGATCTGTTCCATGTTCCTCTGTGTCCTGAACCGTAGGTGTTCTTTACCCGCAATGGGAAGATCATCGGCAGGAAGGAGGTGGTGGTACCGGCTGGAGGGTTCTACCCCACGGTGGGCATGCTGAGCAGTGGAGAGAAGGTCAAAGTCGACCTCCACCCTCTCAGCGGCTGAGCGACGCTAGACCACGCATCAGCTCCTCATGCTGTGAGCCAAACGTGAGACTTAATCTCACACTTAAAAAAAAAAAATCACGAGGTCAGAATGGACTGTTTGAAAGGAAATCAGGGAACAGTTTACTTATTTTATGCAAGTCTTGCAACTTGTTTTTTTTTTTTATTCATAAATGCACACTGTGGAAACAGGTGGCACTTTTCCATAATAATTGCCATGGAACCAAAAAGAACGATGCATGACTATCACGGGATGGTAATGTCTGCCGATCTTTGTGTACTTTATTTTGGGATGAAGCTGTACTTTTTTAAACGGTTCATTAAGACACCATATCAAGGTGAACATCAGATCTTAAGTGGAATAATTTATCTAACGAGAGGCTTAGACGGTATAAACATTCTATAAGGATTGTATGAACGTATATTTTTAACATGCTATATTTAGTGTATGTGTGTCTATATACACGTCAGAGGGACTGTAAAGATGCCACACACAAGCACTTCAGGAATTATGGGAGTGAATGAATCAGTGAATGAATGAATGAGATGAACTGTGGCATTAGGGTTTAAAATAGCCTGCTGTCACAACCCTGAGCATCATGTCTCCATCCCATAATCTTGCCCTTCCTTGACAGAATTATGATGCTGATGACATTTCTTTCCCATGCTGCTTGTTCCTGATTAACTCTGACATTCAGAAATAAAGTGGCACTTTTGCTCTCTCTTCCTCCTGGACCAGGGAAGGAGCAAAAACAAATGTCAAGCAGAAGTAATTATTGCGTCTCGGCAGTGATGCACAGCTTCCTGAGCCGCTCCAGAATGCGATTCAGCAAATATATGCTTAAAAAAGGCCGGTTTGTCGACTAGCAATGCACCGAAATAAACTCAGTTGGCTGAAAAACGGAAAGTGAAATTTTTAACGGACGGCGAAAAAAACTAACGTAAAAAACTTTGTTTTTTATTATTTTAATCATCCCTTTTTAACCCTGTTTTGCCTGGTCAGTGAGGATTTACACGGACTTAATAATCTGATCATAATCATATTTCTGTCGTTATCTTTATATTCAGGTGACCATGTAAACAGTATACAGTATAAATCTGATAATGATTTTATTTCAGTAGTCATATTCTGATTTCAGTCAGCTTTCTAGCCTTGAACCAGTAAAGGTTGCCAGTCCTACATATTCTAAGAGGCTTTGCTTCATTTGGGATTTTTTCCATTGATCTGGATGCTTGTTTCTCTCGTGGGATCTGGCAACCCTGGAATTAAGCACTTTAGAGCAGGTTGAGTTGAAGTCTGGAGGTGTGCATGTGCGAGCGTGTTTGTGTGTGTGTATGTGTAATGACATTAAAACGCATGCTTATCGTCGTTGCCTGATGGGGAAAAACCCGTATCTCCAAAAATTCTATGTTTAAGAACCAGTTGCTCATGCTCCTGTTATCAAATAAACTCCAAGCAAGCGAACAAGCCTCATGTTCCACATCCTTACCGTCCATCTAATCCATATATGGTAAATGCAAATTAGCTCATTAATATTTAAAATAGGGCCTGTCCTTTCATTGTTGAGAGGAATGATGGTGATAATAGAGGAACAAAGGGCGAAAAGTGAAATTCTGGTGATTTCAAGGTTCTTGTTTCATAGATCGAAGTGATGAAAAATGTTTTTGTGGCCTCTGTAGTGGTGTCATCAACAAATGCAAGTTTGCTTAGTGGCAACATGTAGCTCCAACCATAAAACACGTTGGGGAAAAAATGGCCAGACCTAAAAATTGATGCAAATAAATAAATTGCTTTCCACATTTAGCTGCAGTTCATTATTTTTACCACAGGATGTCGCAATACCTCTCGCTCTCTCTCTCTCGCTCGCTCGCTCTCTCTCTCTCATTTTCCCACTTTTTGTTTAGAAATCATCAATTCTCCCCGAGATGTTGCATATGTACATTTTATAAATGAGGTCCCTGGTCTAACATTTTCTGGATTATCCACAGAAGTGCTTTTCATACAGAGGAATCGTATGTCACTTCTGTTCATGTCCACCATCTTTGCTGACAGTTTTGCTACAGTGCCAGGATCATGACACCCATTTGATACCCTTATTTAGATACGGCCCTTTTAATCTGTGTAGAGCTTGGCCACAGATGACAACGCTCAAATTTTGGTGTCCATGGTTACGGGCTGGAGTATTTGACCACTGCACATCCTGAACATAGCTATCGCTATCAGAATTACCACTGTGGTGCACTAATTTAATGCATATTTACCCAAAACCCATGTATAGATCAGGGGGCGCCCTCTCAGACAGCCCCACGTGTGTGGCTTTGATGTCTGAGTATTTTACTGTACTGATGTCATATCATTAGAGATGAGGCTAAGGAAATTAACTGTACTTTAAACACAATTCTGGTTTATTTTAACCATTTTATTTACGTTTATTTCATAGCTTTTCATTTACAAGACTATTTGGAGATGCGGGTATTACGTGGGATGTCATCACCTCTTTCCACACAACAGACTAATCTGCAAACTTCATAAATATATTTTTGTTAAATGCCAAAACTGTCATATTCTTGCTGTACATGCTTTAATCCAGCCCACTCAAAGGGAATTTAATTATACTGGATATCTAAAGGAATATTATTATTAAACTGTTTGCTTCATTTGTGGGGTTTCCAGTTGCTTTTCTTTCCCACCCTCCTCCAAATTTGGGATGTCTGATATGTTTTCAACATCCCCCACCATGTGCATGACCTTCGAGCCACAGATCGCCTCCTTTCAGCACTTATGAGGCGAGAAAGAATCCACGCAGGAACGAACAGACATTCCAGCACTTTTTACAAGGGAGAATTGTCTTCTATTGTTATTATTATTGGTAAATTCCAAATAGAGCAAGTCAAGGGCGACAGTGGCAAAGGAAAAAAACTCCCTAAACATTATGAGGATGGAACCTTAGTTGGACCAAGACTCAAAGAGAGACCAAACCTGCTTGTTCTGTGTAAAAATGTATAATAATACAAGTTATATAATTAATTTATAGTAAGAGTTAAATAAAGAGAAGCTAGATAAAAGTTGAGAGCACATTTAGATGTGATTTTATGTAAAGTAAATGTAGTAGAGAATAAAAGCTTGGGTTAAAAGTTTCAAAAATAAATGTTACGCTACAGTGGGGGGTGGGGCGCATAAGTCTGAAAATGCATCTATTTTGTATTTTTCCTCAAATTTACAGCATTTTCTGCACAAGTGTAATATAAATCTAATTACTGTGACTAATGTGGAAACGCTGAAAAAAATTGATAAACATGGGTAGATATTTAGTATGTTCCTCTTTGCTCTAATGACAGCATTAACAGCTTGAGCTGTTATCATCCAGCAAAATTTCACAATATTTTAAAGAGCATTTTGTGATGTTACTGAATGCTCTGAAAAGTTTATCATGGGACTGGAGGTGAGTGCTCCTTTAGCTTATTTGGTCTTCATGGAATTGTTGCAAAGCTTTGAGGTGTGTTTTTGGGTCCTTTTCCCTGCTGCAGTATGAATCCTTTCTCCACAAAGATCCAAACAAGCATTTTCACTGGTGCGCTCAGACTTTTGGCCTCCATGCTGTGTGCACTTTGTTAGATTTGTATATTTATCTGGACCTGGTATGATTGTGTGGTGATTTAGTCGCTAAACTGGAGATCAGACTTCTATTGTTTTATAACCATAATAGTTTGTAGTGTGCTTGGGTGGTGCAGCACCATGTTGCTCCCCCACCACCTCAGCGGCCTGGGTTCGAGACCCAATGTTTTTTTCAGCCCAGTCGAGCCTCACACAGGCACTTTGATGGACTGGCATCCCAAACAGCCCTTACTCGCCCTGACTAGGATAAACAGATAACGTATACCTTCAGAACAAATACAGATTCTTGGTTTGGAAGGTCCAAACCAGATTTGATTCTGACTTAGTAAACCAGTTGATGGGCCAGACATAAGTCTCCCACTTGGGCCCAGACTTGAACACAGGAGGCTGACACTCAGATTGAGGCACTTTAGAGAAACCAATTGACCTTGACACGGGGAGAACATACTAACCACACAGATGGTGTCTGAACCAGTAATCAAACCTGTTTTTACAGCTGCAACTGTCACAAATCCACTCTGAACCATCCAAGTACAAATTTAAAAGACGCACACATGCTGTCTGCATCTTCTTCAAAAACACCGACGAGTCAGAAAAAGACATTGTTGCATTAAATACTTATTTATTGAAATTCAGTATAAATTTGGTCCCCTGATAAGAAACATTTAAAATGCAGTCGTGCAAAAAAAAGTAAAAAGCAACTTATCCTAGTAAAACAGATCACATGCAGCCTAACGCACTTACGTAAGACCACTTCAGAGGAACATTTCCATCTGCCCATCCAAACGAAACTTTCGAGAATGTTTCCCAAATCAAATTCTGTGCTAAATTTAGGATGGCTGCGTGATCACCCATAATCAAAACCAACAGAACCTGGCATGCACCGTTGGCTGGTTTTCATCCATGTACAGCTTGTTTGAGATCAAACGCTTGACTAATAGTTACGATAAAAGGAAACCGGATTCGAGAAAAGAAAACATTAAAAGCAGCATGAAACCATAGAACGTACAAAAAAGACGGACGTGCATTCATATAGAAAAAGTACCAGCTATCAGCATTGCATAAACCAGATCTATGTGGCAACACCAATCCCAATAATTATCCATTAAACAGGCCTGATTAGTTTTGTTTCCGTCCACACTGTAAGAGAACCAAATAAACGGTTATGGTTAGCATGCACACGCTGCTGGGGACAGGAACGAGGTTAACATCAGGAATCCTGATCTCGTTTTTTTAAGATATCAACACACCACCATCTTAATCTGAAGGGGTGATGGAATAGTCATGTGTGTTTGTGGTGCCAAACAAACCATAGAAGTATACTTAGATTTACGCCTATAGAAAGCCATAGGGGTCAAACTGAGAACCTGACTTAATGGATTTGTGGATCCGTAAAACCACTCAGATCTAAGATTTCATAATCAGGTTTTATAATCTTTTTAAACCATGTCAGGTTTCTGCTCCTGATACGCTTAGCCCGAGAGAACCAGAGAGAACGGTTTCCTACAAGTATGGACGGAAAGCCAAAACTGAGGTTACATAATTTCAACATTCACGTTGAGGGTTGTGGTGGCGCAGCAGCAATTTGCTAGCCCACCACTGCGGTGGTCCGCTATGCCTTCCAGTCAGGTCTGGCAATAAACAGAGAGGGAGAAAAATCACCTCACTGGCATCACTCAAACTCACACAAAGTTGATTTAAATGAGAAGGAAGCATCTGGGAGTACACTGGGCATGGCCTTGTTACAAGTCCACTTCATTTTTGCCTAGCCGCCTCTTATTCGTGTTAGTAGAGCCCTCTAGTGGTTGGGACAGAGCAAAGCTTGACGTTCCCTAAATTGGTGGAGCTTTGAGATGTAGAATCAGGTGATTCAGGTTTTAGCTACCATCCAAAACTCTGATGTCAGAGCAGGGACAGGCAACGTTATGTGCAAACTATGGCTGCAGGGCTGAATTCCAACCAATTGTTTTCTGATGGCCTAGTCATTATAAGAGGAAGATCATTGGGTGGAATGCAGCCACAGAGCAGCCCTTTGGAGGTCAGGTCATCCACACCTAAGATCCCAGTCAGCACACTACTGTCCTAAATGGGAGAAATTACTGAACTGGTGTCTTATGTTTAGTGAATTATGTAGAGACAGGTGACTAATTAAATGAAAACCCAAGGGCTCTTAAAGCACTGATTCTCTGGTACCATGATGAGAGACCAAATGAGCCATTAGATGGAATTCTCTTGACTTGATCACTATAATACAGCATGTCTATCCTGATGGGAATGGGTCAGCCTTCCAGAATGACCTTCATCCACAGAGTTTGGTTGGTGAAGATACCGGGTCAAACCTGATGGTTTTGGCCGACAGAATCTAATCATAATTAAAGCCTTTTGAAAGATTTTGGACCGAGGAGTTGGATAGCCCTCTACCAGCATTAACACTTGGGAAAAGAGCTTTTGGAGGAATGGTGATCCTTTCCTCCAATACAGTTCCAGAGACTGAGAACGTCTGGGGGTATTAAAGCTGACTAATGGTGGACCACCATCTCACCAAACTTGAAAGCTACCTGAAGATAAATAATTCGTCACCTGTTTGTTTACACTTTTAAGACCAGCCCTAGTGAAGTGGGGGGGAAACTATCTCCCTCTACAGCAAACCAGAAAATGTTCTATGATTGATGCCAAGATTGTTCTTGTGGGAAAAATAAGCCTCAGACTCACACAGAAGACACAGTGCTTTGGACAGAAGAGCGTCCACCAAGACGTCGGTGGATTTTGATTTCGTTTCACTCATATCAGGACATAAGCGGTAAATCAGTCCTCATCCTCTTCATAGTAGCGGTTCTTTCTGATCAAGTCTTCCACTGACTCGTCCTGCTCTTCCTCTCCGTCCCAGAATCCCACATCCTGAGAGGACTTCTGCTCACACCCAGAGCTGGACTCAGCCTCGCTGAGGGGGGAGGAAGGGGGCGTGTTTTCCAGGGATTCACTCTGGCATGTTAAAGAAGCCGGTTCATCATCTTCCTGGTTATCTTTCTTCCCAGTGACTAGGTCTTGATCTCTCTCCATCTTCTCCTCATCACATCCACCATCTGTTTCCTCCTGCTCAAGCTGGACCATCGAGTCTTCACTTTCCTTCTCCATTTTCTGGTTCTGTTCGTCAGCTGAGGCGGAACTGCAGACTGCAAACGGGTGGCTGCGTTCCTTAAGCGAGGAGCTGCTGCAGATGCTGGCGAGCTCGGCTTTCTCGCTGCTGCACACTGAGCCTGTGTTGCCCTCCGGTGGCCATTTTGGACGAGAGGGACAGATTGAGGCCTCCTCGCAAGTTTGAGGAGTAGCGCCATCTCCATCCTCCAGCCGTGGAGGCCAGGAGATCTTTAGGCGCCTGGTTTCCACTGGTTTCTCTGCTTTCTCCGAGTCACCTTGAGCCCGTGTCTCCAGCGAGGCAGCGAGGACGTTGACTTTAACCAGTGGAGAGTCCTCCACTGAGGGACAGTTGCCGTTCTCCAAAGGATCTACTCTCGCAGAGTCGTCAGCGTCCTCGTCACGGGCCTCCCACAGCTCCTTATGGGGCCGGTGTCCAAAGCCCTCATCATAGTTGCCCTTGGACTTGAACAGTTGGTTGAAGTGGGGCTTGCAGTAGACGTTGTTGTGGAGAGAGGCGTAGTTCGCCAGGCTACAGGAAAGAAGTGCAGACACGAGTTACAACACATTCATCTTGTGCCACACCATCAGTGAGCCAATGCATTTACAACTATGAAAAGTTATGGAGGTTTACAATAGCTCTAGGAAATCAAAGTACTATACTGGTACGACCCTGTGTAGGTTAAAGCAGTAACACTTAAAAGTATCAGGATCATCACCCCTTTCTCTTGTTTGACAGAAGCAAAAATGCCAATAGACAGTAGGAAAAGATCAGCCACAACGGGACAAGACTCAACAGGTGAATGGGACCCAGATTATATAGCCAGAGATTAGAAACAAATGAGTACTACTAACAATAGGACAGGTGCACAGACTTATTAGCAACATACAGCTTGGTAAAAATAAGTAGTGGGAAGTGTTCCAGACAAAAACGAGCAACTTGCACAAGTCTCTAAACACGTCAACCGAGTAAGAACAGTCCCAATATGAGCACAACTGTAAAGTAGTTACACACTCCCACCTCATGAATCCACAGCATTAATCGATTCTTGAGCATGACATCAAGAGTTCAAATGCAGATTTTAATTTCCTTTTACAAGTTATAGTTTAAGACCTCAGTCATTAGAGGTTACCTTTTTTTTTTTAAAAAAAAAAAGAGGAATGAACCCCCAGAAAGAACGCACAAGCTCCCCATACATCTCCATGAACACTGACCTGAGCTTAGTGCTGCAGTGAGCACAGCGGAAACAGCTATTATGGAAGATCTGCTGATTAGCGACCAGTCGCTCCAACGGGTAAACCGTCTTCAGGCACATCACACAGCTCTCACGTACGGGCAAACCGAACTTCTAAACACAGGGTCAAATCGTTTAATATCAAATTACAGTCTTAACTTTATATATGTATTGATAAAGCAGGAGTTATGTCACATTGCTGCAGATTCTCACCTTAAACACTTTGGCTTGGCCTTGCTCAGATGTAGGACTAGTCAGACTGGAGCCTAATAGACGAGAGTCAGGAGTGAGTAACACCACACTGAGAACACTAGAGGGAACTGTTACAAAGGAACTGAGCTGAGTTTCTGTTTCACACTAAAGCAGCGTCACAAGGAGAAGCGGGGATAAGTGTATAATAAGAGGGTGATTAAAATGGTTAGACAGCATTTTAGCCATCGTCAATCATATGCTACCAAGCCTTAAACAGTAAAGGTCCCCCCCCAGTGGTCATATCTACTTAAGCTGAATGGATAGAGTCGAGTAAATAGTGTTGAATGCCGCTGAACGTTTAGCTGATTCGTTTTTGTTTAACCTGTTAAAAGTCGGTAAATAACGCTCATAATAGAGCTCTCACAGAGCTTACCGAATACAGCCTAAGATGAACGTGTGACGTCATCGACAGGAGACTAAAGCTTCATACTGTAGCGATCCTGGGTAAATAAGGACGCTGGTTTGGTCGCGAATAAAGAGGATTCACATCGTATGGGGAACACAAGATGGTAAAAATCATAATGTGACCTATTTCGCATGGAAAATCTGACCCATCGCAAACGCTACGTCACGGGCAGGTTTTCTGATCTGATCAGCCTGTCACAGCACGACTTTGGTAAGTTTTCTATTTTATAGCACTAAATAGCATAAAACTGACTAGTTAAAGCGTGATTTCATTGCTGTGGCACTTAATTAACCCAATCAGATCGATAAATGATATCCCGTTAGGAACACTGGAGGGGACCTTTAAGGGGTTCAAGTCCCATGGTGTCTTTTTGGCCAAGTTGTACCTCCAGTCAGGAACATCAAAGACAGGCTATGGTGTCTCAGGAGATCAGTATGAGAATTACCACCATTTTTTATAATACTTTTATAGATTTTATCCATAGAACAGATCTCCAAATAATAAAGACAAAAATGGACTGGCAGTGAAGTCCAGGCTTTTCTGAGCCTACATGTGACTGAGGAGGTACAGCAAAATTTAGAGTCGTTTCACTTTAATATCACCCAGAGTTCCTTGAAAATGCAAACCAATAAAGGGCCTTGAATGAATGTGGTTCTCATGGGAGCCCTGTGTGGAGTACTTCCTCCCAAATGAGTCCCTATACCCAATGAGTGCGAAAGTTCCTACTAGCAGGACTTTGTGCCATATTAACAGAAGAGCAATCATCTGATGTCCAAACTAGCTGAAGTTCATCTAATCTTAGAATCTAAACGCGTAGACGAGATTCTGAGCATTGTTAAAGGTCTGATTCCTAACAGCATGATGTGCAGAGCTTGTAGCTCACCGTTGCTCTCAATGCTTGAAGTTTTCCTGCTGTCCGGTTCAGAGGTCTGCAACAAAAAAAAGATATGGAGTGAACAAACAGAAATGGCGCCCCCTACCCACAAAGTCCTCAACAGCTCCACATACCGCGTCCAGGGTGAACGGAGGAACGTTTTCCTTCTGCTTCAAGTTATAAGAACGAAGTTCCACGTCCACGTCAGTCTGCCCCTGAGAGGGAAAAAAAAACAACTGATTACAAATCTATGGTTTCAAATAGAAACATGAAGCAGGCAGCATATTTTGTCTTGTTATTTTTGACTTTTCGTTTTCTGTTATGCTGTTTTCTTAATGCAAAAATTATTTTTTGCAGTAGTCTCTTCTACATTTTGCTGCTTGTTGCCTTTTCATGTTTATTTTTATTTAATTAGTTTAATCCATAGCCTTCATCAGTTAGTTTTCTTATTTCCTTTATTTCTTATACCGCTTTGCTGGGGTTTTTTTTTTCTTCCTTTATTTAGGCAGTTCACTCTCTTTTGTCTGTCATGTTTATATTTTTTAGTTTTCCTATGAATGCACTCCCCTCGCTCGCTCTTTCAGTATGTCTTTTTCCATTTCCTTTTCCATTTCCTTGTTCCGTTTTGTCATTTCCTGTCTGTCTTCTCATTTGTCTACAACCAGTCTAAAACTGACCAAAAGCAGTTTAACTCCATCTTCCTTTGTATTTACCTTCATTCTTTCCATCTTTCGATTTTCTTTTCAGTTATGCACTCTCCATTTCATTTTCTTCCCCTCTCCCAATTTTCTAACTTCGTTTTTAGGTTGTCTTTCTTTTTTGGATCGTTTTACTTCCTCTCAATCTCGCTCTCTCTTTTAAACCCTTTCTGTCTTCGTCTGTCTTCTCATTCTCTGTAATTCATTTGAAGCCATTTTTCTCTTTTTTATCTCAGTGCTGACAGGAAAAGTGGAGCCGTTAGAAGGAGCTCACTTTCATAGAGTCGTTTTTGAGGAATTTGGGATTCAGGTCGTATATCTGCTTTACTATCAGTGTAGGCTGCAGTTCAAACCATTTGTTACAGTGAGTAGGTTCTTTCAGATTCTGGGCAGAACATTGTTTCATCAACTTCAGCTCATCATTACAGTCTTAAACCATGTGATTACAAAAGATCAGGACACTCACTGAGCCGGAGGAGGAAGAAGAAACATCCAGCTTGGAGACTGCAGCCTGATAGAGGGCCATCCTCTCCTTGAGCGGTGTGGTCTCCATCACCTCCATCCCTCCTGAGAATCAAACCAGATGCAGAACGTCACGTGACAAGATACCAAGAGAAACGAGGTCAGGAACAAGGAAACAGGAACTTCCACACAAACCCCACATGGGCCATTTAACAACCAGCATCAGCACTTTCCACTGCTCTCTCACCCAACATTCACTGATATCCAAGAGCAAAGCAAACACCAAGCTCATCAGATTGAGCCGTTCAAGAATGTTTTTAAATACCTTTGTCTCCTTCCTCCATTTTCTCAGGGCTGCTTCCTGCTGCTCTTAAAGGCTCAGCAGATCCCTGCAGACATAACACACAGAGACAGAGAGAGAGAGACAGAGACAGAGAGAGAGACAGAGATTAGTCTGATTATCAGCACAACGTTTACTCAGTACTTAACACACACTGGATTAAAGATTCCACTGAATCATCCTGCAGGAAATGTGAAACAGCAGTGAGAAAATCAATCCATCAATAACAATAGATGAATGAAGATGGAGGAAAGATGGGAAGAAAAGACGCACCAATACAGTTTAGTCTCTTATTTTTCATTTATTTTTCCGTCTCATCTTCGTCTCGCTCTTCCACCCCCTTTCTTTTTTGCCCTGTTTTGTAGTTTAGTTTATCAATCTTACCATTTTTATTTTTAGCCTTGCCATATTTAACTAGTTTCTTTCATCTTTTTCCTTTCTCTCTTCCTCCTTTTTATCTCTCACCCTTTATCATTTATTTTTGTTAACCTTTGTCTTTTGTTTCCTTCTTTTCTCAACTTTTTTCTCCAATTTCCTTAAGTCTTTATTTTTTAAAATAAAATCATGAACCCTTTCTTTCTTGTTTTTTCCCCCTATTTTCTTGCCCCCTTCTTTCTTTCCTCTTCTGTTTATTTTTATTCCTGCTTCTCTTTTTGTATCCCTTCAGTCTTTTGTTTACTTTTTTCTTTACCCTCTAACCCTTTTTCCATCATCACATTTCTTTCCATTCTAACCCTTTCTTTTCTATATCTTTATTTTTTCCTGTATTTGCCCCCTTTAATTTCTTCCCCATCTTTCCTTCTTGCTATTTCTCTGCTTTATTTGTTTTATTTCCAAAAGTCTTTTTCTGCATTTAATTTATTCTTTTTTTTTCCTACATGAATCTATATTTCTTGCTTTCATTATCACTACAAACTCCAGTATCATTAATCATCAATACATTAACTGCATATTGCTTAGAATAGAATAAATTTATATACATTTTACCCAGTGTTAAGTTCTATTGGTTAGAAGCATTCGATTTGTTCCTGCTCTGATCTTTCGTGACATTCAGGAGGAGGAATGCTGAAGTCCTGCATCATCCTGTACTGTCCTGTTAGCCTTTAATAATCTACTAATGAGATCAGGAAGCACGAGCAGACACCATACTTAGACCGAACACACACAGGGAGAGGGAGGGAGAGAGAAAAAAGACCAGCCCCTGATAAAACATGGAGGTCCACTAAGAGGAAAAGCATTCCGGGATTTGTGCGATCATCCTATTTCTCTACTGAACATGGTGGGACTTTAAATAAAAACTCAGCCAGTACTCAAAAATAACTTTCATAAACAGTCTTGTGTAAAAGTTTGAGTGCCCTTGGTCATATGATTTGAAACTCAACCTCTGCAGAAACTTTTTCCACAAGTCATTAAGTTCTAAGAATGTGAGTGGATCATCTGGAAAGCTGCCCAAATGCTAACACGAGTCACATTTCGTTTTATTTCCAATATAAATCTAAATCCTACCAACAGCAGTCAGATTGTATCCTGAGCCACTCTGCTGTGGGAATTGTACTGACCTCCAGAACCAAAACCAGAACCATGATTACACTGATTACTACTTCTGCTAATGCTATAACTATTACTGTCATCATAAAAAAATAAATCATGTCACATTTTATTATTAATTTACTTTCCCTTCATTGCCTAGTATATGATATATAACCTTTGGATATACAGTGTCTATACTGAATTATATAGGGAGCTTGTTGGATATTTGTTACCCATCAGATCATCTTGAAACCCCCAAATCATTGTTCATATTTACTTTTCCATCATTTAGGAGAGGTGCTAATCCCAATGAGCTCATAACTGAGATAATCCAAACATTTGTGTGTTAAGGGTCGTGCTCAAGGGTCCAATAATGGCAGCCTGCGGGGACCAAAAGCACAAAACTTTTGCTAAATACTTCAGTACTTTACTGTACCTTACCTACTGCACTACCACAAACCCTCAGTGACATGACTCACGTTTTTAGTAGTGTTTTTTAACACACACACACACACACACACACACACACACACACACACACACACACACACACACACACACACACTAAAATCATGT
>JAVSBU010030855.1:0-11055 GCA_033118015.1 Loricariichthys derbyi
GAGAACATATGTCTGTACACTAGAACACAAAGATTTCTGTGATGTACTTGTGATGATGTCTCATGAGATTAAATGTTTATTAATGATAAAGCTTGAAATAAAGAAGTGAGACTTTCTGATCAAACTTCTGTGGTGAAAGATTTTCTCTTCCTGGTGCACCAGCTCCTCCTTCAGCTCTGACCCTGAGAGCACCTGAGCGCACACAGTCGTCTTGGCTGGGTTTCTGAGAATAACCGATATTTGCAGAGCTAATTTCACTGCAGTGTCACCAAAATACCCATTTCTGGTTTTCTTTTGATTGTTATTCATCAAACAAAGTAATCTGACCATACTATACAGTTGCTTACAGTTGAATAGTAATCTATACAGTCATTTTCTTTCTTGGGGGTTTCTCAGTTATAAGCATTCTTATACAGTGATCTGTTCCAGACCCACCCGCAATAAGTGAATTTCCGCGAAGCAGTGATATAAACTCTTCCCACTCTTATACATAACCCGTTCCCATACTGTACATGTACCTTTTAAAAAACATCTTAAATGTTCATAAAATGTTTTAAACTCAAACCTTTTTAAAAATTTATATGAGTACTTACCACTGAATATACATCCTACAGCTAGAATGATAAAACTCAAAGATGGCCACTGCCGAACTACCCTTTCAAATTAAAAGACTCCGCCTTTACCTAAATGTATAGACTGGTGTGAAGGTGGAGTCTTATTTTGAAGTCTCTCATGCAAGTGAAGTTAGCGACAATAAGAAATTATTTATGTCAATATTAAATATAGATAACTTAAATATCAATTAGTTCATTAACCCAAATGAATAAACATTTTAGATGGTTATTTACACTGTATAATACATACTATGCATGTGCAAAAATACTTTCAACGGAGTACAGCAAAACCCCATGAAACAACAAAAATACCATGATATTTTACACACACACACACACACACACACACACACACACACACACACACACACACACACATATATATATAAATATTTTTTTTGGAAATCCACTAAACAGAGTCCATGATAAACGAACCGCGAAGTACCGAGGGAACACTGTACAACTAATTGTTATTGATGCTGCCTGTACAAATTGAGTACTAAAAAACAAATATCCTTTTCTTTTTTTACGGGAAGTTAGAAAATAAAATGGAACAAAACCATTTTTCCTGCAATTCGTTTAGAGAAATCGTCACTTCTGATTTAGCTAATTCATTGCAGTGTGCAATGGATTACCAATCCAGAAAAATTAATGGGCTTAACCTAATTTTCTGCCGTTAATAGTAAAGGCATGTAAACGCACTTTTGTATAGCGTTACTCAAGCAGATCATACAAATAGCAAAGATGACGACGACTGTAATGTAGCAAACGGCGAAGGAATACCTGCTTAGGATATGGAACTGATTTGCACAGATATGATAACATAACGTTCCTATATCTCAAAAGCCTCTCAACACTCTGAAGCTCTAGATTTATCTCATCCAACCCCCCCACCCCCCACACACACACAGAAAACACCTCATCCAAGAACATTCTCCACTTCATCTCTCAGACTCCAGCTACTCGAGAAGCTTCCTGACTTTTTCATTACCTTAATTCATCCCGAGGGTGAAAAACACTTCTAAGTTTTAGACAACACTTAACAGATTCAAAACAAAATACTGAAGGAGGATTTGATACTCTGGACTAAGTAGAAAGCTAGATGATCGTAACACTTAAAAAGCCTCTTGAAACAGCACTTGGGGTTTCCTTGTGCAGCACTTGCAACCATAAATGAATACAGGAGAGGTTCAGTCCCAACGTCCATCCACCACATAGGAGACATGGCAGGGTGACTGGAAAACAGATCTACTGGTTTAGTCCACATTTATTACCATATAAACCAATAATATTTAAACCACCGTGCTTCTCTGTAAACAGACCTACCACCTGAAAAAGTGGGCAGGGATTTTACTCAGTTTACATTTGAGGAAGGAAGGCTGGTTGAGATGAGAAAGAAAAAATTGTAAATGAGGAACTTGTGATTAAAAGGGGAGTGACATTTGTTACACGGACATGATTTAGTTCACAAAATCTGACAGTGAGCAGCAAAACATGGTCTGGAAAACCTGACTGATCGTCCTCATTATTACATATATGGTATTTAGCAGACTCTCTTATCCAGAGTGACTTGCAATTGATTCAATCTTACAAGCTAAGCAATTGTAGGTTAAGTGTCTTGCTCAAGGACCCAACAGTGGCAGCTTGGCAGAGGTGGGATTTGAACCCTGAACCTTCTGATCCAGAGTCCAGTGCCAAGGATTAAAAGTAAACCCAGTGCGATGCTTCACAGTGAAGGTCTGGCAGAAGGAAGAGCATAAATGCCATCGAAAATGAAATGCGCTAATAATAAGCTTTCACCCGAGGTCTGTAAAACCATGAGCATTTTTAGTCAAGAATAAGACGTGCTATATTTGTTTTTTCAAGTTGAGTGTTTTATAGCTGCATTTTATATTTTAGCTATTGTGCATGCTGGCAAACTACAGTCCAAATTAATATCCTCAATTGTGAATAAGAGCCTAAGCAAAGAGACTAACCAAAATAGTTACCACAGTACTTTAACTAAACGATTGTAATTCTTCACACTATAAGAGACCATTTTATTTAAAAACAAAAAAATACTACTTCGACATACAGCACTGTTCAAAAACCTCGAGCAAGCAATCTTAAAGCTTTCTATAATGATTGTAGCCACGCCAGAATTTTAAACCCAGGCTTCTCACCCTCCATAAGTCACTTTTCCACTGATTTTCATTCCAATCTTTGTGAGCTTTGGCATATAGAAGTCTTATCACCCTATTCCCCTTCCGAAAAAGTGGCTTCTTGGCTGCCACCCTTCCAAAAAGTCCAATCTGAACAGAACCTTTTCAGACTGTAAAAGGGTCAACTCACTCTTTTTCACAGTGCTGTAAGAGACTGTGGTGGAACAGCGGTTAAGGTACTGGACTATGGACATGAAGCTCCAGTCTTTAAGTCCCACCTCTGCCAAGCTGCCCCTTTTGGATCCTTGAGCAGGACCCTTAAGCGCCATTTACACAGTGCCAGTAAGAGCACCTGGAAGCATCCCGGAAGAGATTTTGGCTCCTCCGGGCCGTCTTGGGGATCAACGGCGTTGTTAACGCCAGTGCTAGGGGGTATGGCTTAGTTCCGGGTTCACCGGGAATCGTCGAAAAATTATTTAACATGTTGAATAATTCCTGGAGCGCTCCCTGGAGAGGACCAGATAATTTGCGTGACAACGGAGACAAAGCAAACAAACGGTGGCAACAGAACACCGCCGTACTCACCCGCGTCTTAATCTGCGATTGTAAGGGATAGAACTGGGTATTAACCCCCGTTGCCTGACGTGTGCCGGATGCTACAGCGTCAAAACATCACTTCATTTGGCGGATTTAGCGGCGTTTTATCCGCTTATTTGTGGATGGTACGGCGGTCAAAACGCCGGCTAATTTGCATATAGTGCTCCACCCCTTTCCACAGCGAAAACAGCCGGAACTACCACGAACTTCGGTCTACGTACTATCCGCCAAATAAACCGTCTATGTGTAAACGGGTCTTTAGCCTAAAGCTGCTTGGATTGTAAGACTGTACGAGTTATAAGTCGCCCGGTATAAATGCCATAAATGTAAATATACTCAAAGGCCTTTTTGCACCCACTACAATTTTTTTTAATGTAGTGGGACCTTTACATTACATTTTTGTCTAGACAATGCAATCTCCTTGTCTGGTTTTGCTTTCTTTAATTTCCCTCCTCTTAATGTTTTGCAGAGAAGGAAAAAAACCAGACAAGCAAAAATTAGAGCAGGAAGCTAAATTCTGCTTTTAAGAGGAATGAAAGGTCTAGAACTCACTAGGTCACTAAGGTTCTCAGAGTCACGCCCAAACTTTTTAGTTATGCTACATCAGATATTTTCTTTAACCTCTACATTTTAATAAATCAGCATGTTTGTTGTATATGCTCTTGTGATTTGACAGGATGAGCTAATCTGCCTGACAACAGAGCTCTGATTGGTCAGCCTGATTGTAATACAAAACCTAGAACAGACTCGCTGTGTTGTGATGTGTCAGTTTCGAACTCTGTGAAAAACGGCTTTAACCCTTTAACATCCTTTTTGGTCATTATCTTTTCAACACTTTAATATCCTCAAGAAAAAAAAAGCAATGGTTTTTTTTTAATTTAATATTTATGAAATAATAATTACTTAATAAAATTATAATATTTTTTCCATTGATTTTTTCTTGATGAGGATGTTAGAGTTAAAATAAGAGTTCCCTTTCAAAAATTGACATGCGTTTTTAGTCCACAAAAATCTGACTGTGTGAAAAGTGTTTTATATTGATAGTTAAATTATATGTAGCCTAACAAGTATCTCACACCTACATCATACCTTAATTCCGCTTTTTAACAAACTATAAAGCGCGTTTAAAGAAAATAAATCACTTTCTATGAGGGAGGAATCAGTGCCGCGTTACCAACGGAGGTATGTGGTTTGACCAGAAAACCACAAAACCAACAAACATTTTATTGTACTGTTCCAGTGAAGGAACGTGGAATAAAAATCCAACTCAGCATTTAGACTTCAGTTATAAGCAAATGTTTAATCAACCGGTTAGTCAGCATATGAGAGATTAAAAGTCCAGCCTTTAATTAAACTCACGAGCCTGTTCATATCCACTAGTTTTGAATATATGCGATCAACTAGCATGCAAAAATGAGGAAATAACCGAGTGACATGAACATGCAGAGTTCATTCCGCCTTGGTTTTTGTGTGGTTGCAATAGAAATGGTGGGGAAAAAATTGTATGTCTAAATTTTTGTGGCAACATTTTGTGCATAATCAGTTTGTTCAAAACCTTTCTTGTATTACCCAAACCACACATAGATCCAGTGCAATTCAGAACCAATTCCCCACATATCTTCCATTACCACTTCTGAACTTAATACAAACTCATTTTGGTGCGCAACTTCTGTCACTTTGAAAGCTCTTTCTCTGGTCCTCTTTCCCTTCTTGTTTCGACACAGCATCTCTGGATTTCTCCAGGAAACAAGTTGTGACTATGAAAAAAAAACCCTCAAACAGTCAACTTTTGAAGAGAGCAAACTTTGCGAATTAGAGAGGACTTATCATTAGGACTGAACGAGCAGTTCAAGCACAAGCATTCCATTTACGTCATTTCGTAGCACCATGTGTTATCTATCACTGCTATTCGGCCGTTTTCTATTTTGCTTCATGAAGGAATCAGAAAAGTAAATCTTTATATGTTTTTTCCTGTACTACATTGACACATACATCTAATAGCAAGTACCTTAATTAAATATACACCCACTGATTACCCGAATTGGTGTATTAATATTTTACTTAAAGTAAACTTAAAATGGTTATAATTGGAAATTCTTTAGAGAGTTGCTATGGCATATGGTGATTAAATTAAACTCAATTTTAATCTCAGGTCCAGTGTTTTATTTTGATTAGACACCCGACGACACAGCAGTGGAAATAATGACTCACTTTAAAACATAATCGTTATTCTAACATGCTTTGAGAGTCGTCTTTTGAGGATGTTCCACAAAAGAACTGGAAGTCCATGGAGCTCTTTCTGACAGCATCCTACATATGATCCTCCAGGATAGGAAACCTCATTTTTTGAGAATAATACCTGAATGCGCACATTAGACAAAATGTAAGTTTCAATTATTAGATTAATTGACTAATTAAAAAAAAAAGTTAGTTGCAGCCCTTTTTGCACTTTGCGTCCTGAGGATAACTGTTTTGCAGGGCTACCTCCATCAATCCAAGGATTAAAGCCCTTAGATTCAATGCTGGAATGCAACATTGTCTGTCCTGTTAGATCGTATCTGCTGGACATACTGCAACCCCGTGGTGACCCTCTCCTTTAGTCTCCATACTGTTACTCTATAGTTAGAAGGTAATAATTTCCCTCCCATCCCCTGGCTAACTGAGCATGAATTACAAACACGTACAGTAAACCCCCCATAATCGCAGGGGTTAGGGAGCAGAACCTCCCGCAAATAGTGAGAATTCGCGAATACTTGTAACCCCCCCTAAAAATGCTCATCCGTCCCTATTTTGATGGATAAATCCAACCATCCACAAAAGTGGTTGAACTTGGCGTCACTGCCGGGGCTGTGCATTCGCACCACGTTATGTATCAACCACCTTGGAGAGCCATCCGAACACCAGCCAATAGTATTCGAGTATTGGAGTGAACGTGCATGCACCCAATTGTTGCGCCATGTACAAGACGGCAGTAGGAGTTGGGATATGCATTTGAAACGGCTTGTGGAAACCTTGAATAACGAGAAAGGCCATCAAAAGTTTTTGTAGTTTAATTTCAAGTAAAGAAAGTGCAGTTTTAGTTTATGTGTCTACAGTGCCTGCAATACCTTTCATCTCTTAACTGAACTCATTTTTCTCCAAGGTAAGAATACAGTACTAGATAACATTTATTTCATATTTTGCTATGCATTGGTAAATTAAATGTGTTTCTTAATTAAAAACATGCATTTCATAATTTAGGATGGTTTGGGGAGGTTCCACAGGGCTGGAATGGATTAAATCTGAGTTATTTTAAATGGAAGACATTTGTTTGCTATTCGAGTTGACAGACTTACAAGCTTGGTTACAGAACGAATTAAACTCATATTGCTGTATTTGGTGACTTCATACATTTAACAGGCTGCCCAAGGATGTTTGGTCCTGTTTTTGAACCTCCCAAGGCTTCTTCCCTATAACGTTTGTGGAGTTTCCTTGCCACTGTCGCCACTCAGGCTTGCACAGGCTTTGAACCAATATATTTGTAGAGCTGCTTTGAGATGATACCCTGTCGTAAAATGAGCCATGTAAATATTTGAAATATATATCCATTGTTTTAGCAATGGTATATTATTATATATAACTATTTCTCAGTCTCTATTAGGAAAGTATTTAATATGAACCTCACAGTTGAGCAATAACACCATCTGTTCGTTATCAGGATGCCAAGCTGACCTTCAACAGTCCTAAGATGTTTGATCAGGAATGGTCTTTTTTTGAAAAGGGCAGCAGTCAAGAAACTAGAATAGTTTCTTCATAGTAATAGTTTTAGAATAGTAACATGGAGAAACTCAAGATCCGATTAAGCTCTCAGAGATTGGAATGAAGATCAGTAGAAAAGAAGACTATGGAATGACAAATCCAATTTTGAAACCATCCAATTTCTGACAATATCTTAAATATGGTCATTATACCATTACCTAAAAACAAATCTAATGGTGGCCTAAGACTTTTGTACATTGATGTACACATGCGTGAGTTTTGTTTCCATGAGAGAAACAGCAGTACTGGGAAAATGAACATGTTAAATAAGCCATAACTCTAACCTGATTAAAAGTCACCACACGGGACTCTACAAACACCGTCACAGCGGGGAAACAGAGGTGATACTCAAAAATGGCCGTAAAACTAAGCCTTAAAAATCTGACAATGAACGATTTAATAACTTGGAGAAAGTCTGAAGTTACGCCAGTTTATAAAATCTCTAAGGATTCATCATCATGTGCGTATATACATAAATGCATTTAAAATCTGAACAGAGATGGCTACTGTGTGACCAACTGGCAGCATCTGCAGCATGGATTCACTGCTCAAAGATGATTCACAACCTGATTTCATAATGCTACTCAGAATGATGCCCAAATTAACACATGATTTGCTTCTTTCTGAACTTTTTCCATTTAAAATTTTCAAACTGAAACCTAGGGTGACCGAAACCACATATTCCGTACACAGAAAATGTGACGTCTTCCCATCACACAAGTAATAATAATAAAGAAATTCCATTTATACAGTCCAATTCTCATACCAAAGTCTGCTTTACGGAAAAATAGGTGGCAGCACTGACAGGTCTGCTAACCACCAACAAAAACAAGAAGCTAAAACTAAAAATTAGAGTGAGAGAAGCGATGTGACAGAGCAAATCTCATGCCTACGGGGTAAAAGCTCTGTGACAATCTATACTCAACGTAGACTGTATAGTCATTCGCCATTGCCCCATGGGGATAACTAGTGGCTACGTCATCACAGCACTTCCATGTTCAAGGCAAACCGCGGTAGCAATGATACGGTGTTGTGTCCTGTGTTGTAATAACAGAAATTATGTCAATAAAACGATATCCTACTACCGCTTTCCTCTGGACGAAACCTTAAGTTCCCTTAGAAGTGCTTTATTCACATAAATAATGAGGCGAGTCCATAATCCTTACCTTCGCCTCTATTCATTCCTAGATTTCTAGGCCGTATATCGTAACCTCCAAACACCCTTAAGTGCACTGCATAGGGAATAAAATAATTCCCCTTCCAATGTAGTGCACTTCAGCTTAAACAATGAGCCATTTGGAACTCAGCCGCTCAGATATAGCCCAAAGCTATATCTTTTCAAAAACATAATATATTCATAAGGATATAACAATAGCAATTTATATAATCGATAATTTTCTATTGTTTCACTACTTTATATAATTTGTTACTACTTCGATTAACAAAAGAAATATTGGAAGACTTAAATAATATAATATAAATGTACAAATGTACTTTTTATGGAAAAGGGCAACAACTAAACCTTTGACTAAATGTGTTTTATGTTTCAAACAAAAAAGATTTTTGAGCCAGATGAGTCAAAGTCAATCAGGACCTCACCTCGTACACTTTACTCTTCATTGAAGTCTGTACTTTCCTTTTTAAACTTCCACCTGCCAGCACACCCACATTTACAACTCTATTTGAGTTGTAGGAGTTCAGACCCTTTTTTACCGACTTTGGTATATCAGCAAAATACGATGTCACTGTAAAAAATAAGTGACAGGTTCATTGACTAGCACCATTGTGTTTAACATTAAGAGCAGCGGGTTGGACACGGAAGTGGTGTCGTGACATCACACTAGCCATCCCCACAGTTGTTATAATAATCAACCCTTACAGGTACATTAAAAAAGATTTGACTATCATGAACGTTTTGTTACTCTATTTTATTGTTTACTATAACCCATATATTTGAGATTCATTACGAATGGAGTGAAATATTTCAAGCCTTTATTTATTGAAATTTTTATAATTGTGGCTTACAGATAATGAAAACCCAAAATTCAGGGTCTCAGAAAATTAGAATATTACATAAGAGCAATGTTTTAAAAAAGGATATTTTAAACAGAAGTGCTAGGCTTTTGAAAAGTATGTTCATTTCAAGACACTCAATACTTGGTTGTTCCTCCTTTTGCATCAATGCACTGTGGTATGGAGGTGAGCATCCTGTGACTCTGCTCAGATGTAATGGAAGCCCAGGTTGCTTTGATAGCAGCTTTCAAGTCACCTGTATTGCTAGTTCTGGTGTCTCATCTTCCTCTTGACAATATCTGAAATTCTTTAGGGGGTTCAGATCAGGCGAGTTTTCTGGCCAATCAAGCACAGTAACACCATGGTCATTGAAGCAGCTTTTGTAAACTTTGGCAGTGTGGGTAGGTGGCAAGTCCTGCTGGAAAATGAAATCAGCATTTCCATAAAGCTTATCAGCAGAAGGAAGTAGGAAGTGCTCTAAAATTTCATGCTAGATGGCTGTGTTGACTGTGGACTTCAGAAAACAGTGAACCAACACAAGCAGATGACATGGTTCACCGAATCAGAGACTATGGAAACTTTATATTGGACTTCAAGCAACGTAGATTCTGTGCCACTCCACTCCTCGTCCAGACTCTGGGACCTTAAATTTACTTTCATCTGAAAATAGGACTTTGAACCACTGAGCAACAGTCCAGTTCTTTTTCTCCATGGCCCAGGTAAGACGTTTCTAACGTTGTCACTGGTTCAGGAGTGTATTGGCAGGAGGAATGTAACATTTGTATCTCATGTCTAAGATTCAGCCGTGTGTACTGACTTTTGATCCTATGTAATATGCTAATTTTCCAAGACACTGTGGCTTGCAGATAATGAAAACCCTGTAGTGGGCTTTATGATATAACCTTACACAACAGGCAATGCTGAGATGTTTGTATCAATATTAGTATCATCATCACTGGTATAGATATAGTCTGATCTGTACTAACAATCCCAATATTAACATTAAGAACAATTACAAAGCAACAACTGCATTACATTCTGTGAAACAGAATGCTGAACGAAAAGGATGATGGCCGGACATTAGCATAGCAGCATTGTCTTTTTTGGAGCATGTAATAGAAAGGATGTTTTCACAAGAAAACTGGAAAAAAAATGCTTAACATGTCAGAGATAACACTGAAAACAGCACGAAAACAGCACTGAAAACCTGAGCTGTTGCATACATGCTAAACCATTTCTAATGTATAGACACAATTCATAATAATTAAAGAAAACACAGCGAATGTACGGTTATGGGTCTGTGTTGGTTAAAACTAACACTTAAGAGGATGGTATTCTGGACCTGATACTTCTGATTACACAAAGTGTGCAAAAAAAGAAAGAAAAAACCAACAGACAGTATTATGAAAGACACGGGAGATCATCCATGAAAAAGATCATCCACGCTAACTTCTAAGCAACTGAAGGCCTCTTTCACATTGGCTAATGTAAATGTTCAAAAGTCCATCATCAGAAGAACATTGAACAACAATGGTGTGCATGGCAGGGTTACAAAGAGAAAGCCACTGCTCTCCAAAAAGAACACTGCTGCTCATGTGCAGTTCGCTAAAGATCACAAGGACAAGCCAGAAGGTTATTGGAAGAATGTTTTGTGGGCAGATGAGACCAAAAAACTTTTTGGTTTAAAAGAAAAAAAAAGTAAGGTTTTTATGTTTAGAGAAAGGAAAACATTGCACTGCAGATTAAGAACCTTACCTCATTTGTGAAACATAGTGGTGGAAGTATAATAGGTTTGGGCCTGTTTTGCTGCATCTGGGCCAGGATGGCTTGCCAACATTGATGGAATAATTAATTCTGAAGTACATTAGAGATTTTTAAAGGAAAATGGCAGA
>JAVSBU010030959.1:0-14541 GCA_033118015.1 Loricariichthys derbyi
CCACGGCCCCGCGCCAGGCTCCGGGAGGACACAAGGCCCACACCTCACCATCCATACCTACACAAACTCACACAGGCGCACACATCCCCCAAGAGCTGAACACAGATGGCTCAAATAAGGCCCCAGCTTCATGTATTCCTGACGTAGAACCCTGGGCTGAGCATCAGAAAATCCTGAGGGTCTTCCCATTTCCAGAGCAGTCAGCTTCAACCACTCTGTAGTTAGACTGTCTTGCAAAACTGTTTATACTACTTGAACTTTTCCACATTTTTACATTACTCCCACAAACTCAAATGTATTTTATTGGGATTTTATTTGACAGACCAACACAATATCACAAGGCCCGCCTCTAGATGCACCTGGTCCTAGGGCTTTATAAGCTAGCTTCCAGCTTTTGCTCTTTTTGTGCCCTTGATCAATTTTCATTACGCAGCCAGCTAGTTAGTGCTGCTTATCTCCGCTAGCCATTAGCTGCCAACCACAGCTCATCACTGTTACTCCCCACTACTTGCTACTCGCATTCCCTTAGCCTTTAGGCTTCTCTCATTAACATTACGCACTATTCACGCTCCCTTAGCCTTTAGAATTCTCCCGTTAATGTTATGCACTACTCATGCTCTCTGTCTCAATGCCACAGGCCGCTCACATGCAGTGACCATCATAGGCTTGCCACTCAGCCCCTACACATGCACTTCGTCCACCAGCCGTTCCAGGTGGCAGCACCATTAGTGGAGCTTCCACAGGGACAGTGGGTACCACTTCTCCTGCAAAGAGGGGAGGCAGTATACGGACAAAAGACCCAAGGTATGCCAGGGCCTAGTCACTGCATAGGGAAACTGCTTCTTCCCTGGTGCCACTGCCACTCAATCGCCTTGCTACCTCTACTGTTAGCCTCTGGGACTCCAGGGTCTGATCCACTGCACTTAGCTCTCCCCATCATGACACACAAAGTAGCTTCTGCTATTAACACTACAGTGGGTATGGAAAGTATTCAGACCCCTTTAAATTTTTCACTCCTTTGTTTCATAGCAGCCATTTGCTAAAAAAAAAATTTTCACATTAATGTACACTCAGCACCCCATCTTGACAGGAAAAAAAAACAGAAACCTAAAAACTTTTTTAATTTTATTAAAAAAGATAAACTGAAATATCACATGGTCATAAGTATTCAAGCCCTTTGCTGTGGTACTCATATTTAACTCACATGCTGTCCATTTCTTCTGATCCTCCTTAAGATGGTTCTGCTCCTTCATTGGAGTCCAGCTGTGTTTAATTAAACTGATTAGACTTGATTAAGAAAGGCACACACCTGTTTATATAAGACCTCACAGCTCACAGTGCATGTCAGAGCAAATGAGAATCATGAGGTTCTCATTTGCTCAGAGACAGAATTGTGGCATGGCACAGATCTGGCCAAGTTTACAAAAGAATTTCTGCAAAACTCAGGTTTCCTAAAAGCAGTGGCCTCCATTATCCATATATTATTATTATTATGGAAGAAGTTTGGGATGACCACAACTCTTCCTAGACCTGGCCGTTCAGACAAACTGAGCAATCGTTGGAGAAGAGAGAGGTAAAGAAGAACCCAAAGATCACTGTGGCTGAGCTCCAGAGATGCAGTAGGGAGATGGGAGAAAGTTCCACAAAGTCAACTATCACTGCAGCTCTCCACCAGTCTGGGCTTTTTCTCCTCAGTGCAAAACATATGAAAGCTCACATAGTTTGGCAAAAGACACATGAAGGACTCCCAGACTATGAGAAATAAGTTTCTCTGGTCTGATGAGATGAAAATTGAACTTTTACGTGTTAATTCTAAGCAGTATGTGTGGAGGCACTGCTCATCACCTACCCAATACAATCCCAACAGTGAAACATGGTGGTGGCAGCATCATGCTATGGGGGTATTTTTCAGTTGCAGGGACAGGACGACTAGTTGCAATTGAAGGAAAGATGAATGCGGCCAAGTACAGAGATATACTGGAAGAAAACCTCTTCCAGATTGCTCAGGACCTCAGACTGGGCTGAAGGTTCACCTTCCAACAAAACAATGACCCTAAACACATAGATAAAATAACAAATGAGTGGCTTTGAAACAATTCTGTGACCATTCTTGACTGGCCGAGCCAGAGCCCTGACCTAAACCCAATTGAGCATCTCTGGGGAGATCTGAAAATGGCTGTCCATCAACATTCACCATACAACCTGATGGAAATGGAGAGGATCTGCAAGGAAGAATGGCAGAGGATCCCCAAATCCAGGTGTGAAAAACTTGTTGCATCATTCCCCAGAAGACTCATGGCTGTATACTAGCTCAAAAGGCTGCTTCTGCTGAGCAAAGTGTCTGAATACTTATGACCATGTGATATTTCAGTTTTTATTTTTTTTTTTTAAATTTGCAAAACTTTCTACAGTTCTGTTTATTTCTGTCAATATGGGGTGGTAAGTGTACATTAATGAGAAAAAAAGAACTTTTTTGATTTAGCAAATGGCAGTTATGAAACAAAGTGAAAAATTTAAAGTCTGAATACTTTCCGTACCCACTGTATGTGTTTTGCCCATTTTTTATTTAAAAATAACTTAATTTCAGTCAGATATACTAGCTTTCCTGCCTCTGCAGTGCAGCCTAAATTTACAATATTAAAATATAACACTTAACTGACTTAAATGTATTATCCTACAGAATAAAATGGTACCACAGCACCAGGTAAAGAGAAGTCAACAGTAAGGGCAAGTAAAGGAATTAAAATAATTAAGACATAGATCTATTAATGCTGTTTAGAGATTGTAATTGTATTATTGAAACAGCACAAAGAACACTAATGGGTGTAGTATGTGTAGTCTGGGTGTAATATCTACATTCTTCATTCTGGTGTGGTTAGAAACAATGACATCATTATGCCCACTTTACTGGGGCATGTGCCAATCCTTCTCAAGCTTCAAATCCCATTTCTCATGATGCTCACCCCTCTGAACCCGAGTCTGCAATTGGATCGTATCAAGATCATGGCTAATGAGTGCAACTGGAGCTTTCAATTTGGCATCTGCCCTTATTGATGACAGGATCGTCACTTCATAGCCAGATGCCAATCTTGCCCACAAGCTTGCATCGGCCAGTAAGACCATATCTACGTTTACAATCCTTTCCCACTTTTCATGTTCATTTATAGGGTTCACTTTGCGTCTTCTGTAAGTGTACACCTGCCCTCATTTATCTGTCGTCATGGTTGTGCTCTTCAGGCTGGCATTCACCTAGAGCTGCAAAACTCTCCCATTCTAGCCTGTGCCCTCAATGGTCATGTTTTGACTGCAATTATCCCACTCATCTTTTGATTTTGGGTAACCATGGTGAAACGTTCACATTTTTCTCTCATTTAGGTCCTGCATTCTCCTAGTGTGCTGATTTTCCCTGGCTGGTCCTGCATAATCATACTAATGATTGGGCTCATTGCAAAATTCTTGTTTGGGGTGAGTTTTGGAGTGATTTTTCCAATCGGCTACTGAAGGCCTCTAAAGACTCCCAGGCAGCAGCCTTATATTTGCCCTTTTTCATCCTGTGGGTGCTGGGTTCTTTGTTGTAGCCAGGCAGAACAACTCCCTTCAAACATGCATTGAATATCACAGGCTTAAAAAGAACACTGTTTGTAATAAGCATCTTTTTTTCATTTATTTGTTCATTTTCTTAGCCACTTATTGTGCTCAGTGTATCATACTAACATAAGCTAATTTTTATCTCCACTTTTTCAATGACTATAGCTCACACTCTGCCCCACTTACATGCTTTTCCTCTTCTATGATTCCGTTGGATTCGTATAGTCAGCTAAAGTTTCACTCAGCTCAAAAGGCCTTCATTTTTTATTTAATGTCAACCCCAGACTGAGCAAGCCTAGAGCAACAGTCAAAATCAAAGTCAAATTTATTTGTATAGTGCTTTTTACAATCGAGCATTGTCTCAAAGCAGTTTTACAACTTGTGTTATTCCCAATTTGAGCAACAATGGCAACGTGTAAAACTCCCTAAATGTTAATAGGAAGAAACCTTGGGAGGATCCAGACTCAAAAAAGGGATCCATCCTCCTTGGGCATAACTGCCTAGTGCAGACGCGGACGCCCACGAGTACATTTGTTGGATGCAAAATAAACTTAAAATAGATAAAAGGGCGTAAAACTTGATTATTTAGATTCTCCAGATATAATTGGACAATAAACAGTGGTTTTTCTTTACTGCCGGTTTTTTGCCAAATACATGAGTGCTGAATGACTCTGATACAGGAGGATGGCTTTAAAGATCAGTTCAGAGCAATTATCAGAAATCCCAGAATGTTATCTTTTTCATTGAGTAGCAGGCACTCAAAATAAAGCACCAATGTTTCATTTGAATGGCTCCATGAGCTAATGTGTGTGTGAGTGACCATGAAACTCTGGCTAAGTTTGTGCTCTGAGGGCACAAAGATTTATGTGCTAATTTCATTTTGATCTTTCACGGTTATTATCAAACTCCAAGTGTTTTCAGCAGTATAACTTTTGAAATTCAACCTTTTGAACTTCATTGCAAAGAGAAGGTTTAATTTGCTGAGGTTTACACAGATTTATTGAAGCAGCAGAACAGACCACCATTTTCTGTGCATCTTTTAACAGTATCGGCGCTGTTCTGGACATTGTATGTTGTCTAAATACATGTACATTTATGTTTGCACACGAAAATATCTAATACATATTTACACTAGGTTTGCACAGCATAATATTTTAGCTTATTAGAACCCTCGTCCCTAACTCCCTCGGGCGCCAACAAGCAGGACAGGTGCGCCTGTCCCGGTGTGCCTCCCCCGAATTGGCACGGGGGGGTCCACATCACCCACAGCGCCCCAAAGCAGATGTGACGCACCAGCGTGGGACATGCCTAGCATGGAGTGATGGCAGATCCGTACGTCTCTGAAACCCTGTCGATACCTACACCCATCGCGTGAAGCCGACGGCAAAGCATCGGGTTCGTGACAAAGTAGTTTTCAAATTCTTCACCAGAGGCTTTACTAGGATGTCAGCTTGATTCCCAACAACCCACACCCCTGCACCCCTGCCCTTCAAACCGAATACACAGGTTCAGCAAGCAAATCCTCATTCTGAATGTGGTTTTGCCTTAAGCAAATCATTATTCTGAAGGATGTGGTACAAGGGCGTGGTTAGTTATGCTTAACATTTTTCCTTTTTTTTTTAAATAATGCATATAGGTCATGACTCATCATCTCATACTATATAAGTACGGATGAGCTCCAGAGATGTCAACAGTCTAAACTGTAAGACATCCAGCATCATGATGATGTCCCTGCAACTCACTCTGCTCACATGTAAGTTTCTTCTTTCATGAAAAATGTCAGTCAAAATGTTTGTAATTTCCTGTACCTGTTTTAATTGATCTTTGGGTTGTTTTCCAGTGCTCATTGCAGCTCCTAGCTCACTCGTTTCTGCAGGTAATAATTGAAACACTAACAATTACAGTTCTGTAACAGTGTTATTCTTGTTTTTTATGATACCATAGAGAACCTGAACAAATGTGTAATGCTCAAATAACCTGCCTGTGTTTATCTGTTCTTTCAGAGAATGTCATAACCTGTTCTGATAATGTGCAGCGCATCACTTGTGGTAAGCTGAAATGTGTTACAGTATCCAACAGCATGCCTTAATCTGTATAAAAATTATTTTGTATAGAAATGTTTTTGGGACAGAAACTAGAGATAAATTATTTGCTGCATTTGACTAGAAACAAGAAATCAATGCTGTTACATGTATAATTGCAAATAACTACAGCATGGATGATGCATACTGTGTAGGAATAACAAAAGAGTATACTAACAATAACATATGTTATAGTATACTAACATATAGTACATGTTTTCAGACAGCGGAGTTATAAATGTAGAGTCCACTATATATGGCCGAACATCTGCCACCTACTGTAGTGCAAATCGGACTCCTGCTGAACTCGCTGATACAAACTGCATCTCAACAATCACTGATATCGCAGACAGGTATAGTGTTTCTTTATTACAATAATAAACAGCAGTTATAAATATTCACAGTAGATAGACAATTCATAGCAAATTCTTTTACTTTGCATTTCAACATTTGTGTTAATATATAAGTAATACCAAACAACTATAAAATTTTATAATTCTGTCTGGTTATATTTATTTACGTTTTGTTTATTTAAATGATTACTGTGAACTTATTAATTAGATATCTTAGTTCATTCTTATATAATTAAGGAGGAGAAGGAGGATGGATCAATTTTGTGCCTTGTTCCTCCCAAGGTTCGTCCTTTTAGGGAGTTTTTCCTTTCCATTGTTACCCAAGGTTTGCTTAATTAGGGAATGACCATATTAGAAGCAAATCTGCAGTTGTAAAGTTGCTTTGAGACAATGTTCCATTGTAAAAAGCACTATATTAATAAAATTGACTAGCTAGCTATCTATGACTAGTGTGACAGTAAGTGCTACTTAATTTATTTTTCTCCCAATTCCGCACTAGACAGAAGATTAACTTGGTTGAATGTATTGGAATTTTTTATTTTATTTTATTTTATTTTTTTGGAAATAAAAAAATATAAGACTCACTGTATCAAGTAAGTTTTAAGTGCTATAATAACCATAATAACCAAATTTGGAGTAAAGAGCAAAAGATATGACTAACAACTACAACCCCAATTTCAATAAAGTTGAGACATTCTGTAAAAAAAATAAAAACAGAATAGGATTATTCTGTTACACTACAAAGACAAGATATGTAATGTTCAAACTGATAAACTTCATTTTTATTTATTTTTTTTTTTTTTAATTTGATGCCTGCAACAAGTTCCAAAAAGTTGGGAGGGTGGCAGTTTAGGGCTAGTAATAAGGTCAAAAAACTATATAATGATGTGATTTCAAACAGGTGATTCGGCTTTAAGCAGCGGTCGGATCAGCTGTTCTTTGTTGGCGCCTGAGGCCCACTGTGCGTGGTAGACCAAAAGCAGCATCCAAAAAAGGCTGAGACTTTCATGACCAAATCATGATCATAATCACCTGTTTGAAATCACATCATTATATAGTATTTTAATCTTATTATTAGCCCTAAACTGCCACCGTCCCAACTTTTTTGGAACGTGTTGCAAGCATCAAATTTTACATTATTTAATATTTGCAAAAAGACAAAAGTTATCTGTTTGAACATTACATATTTTGTCTTTGTAATCCCAACTTCATTGGAATTGGGGTTGTATGTATCTATGACTAATGTTTTTTGTTTTTATTTATTTATTTATTAAAATTTAAAATAATGCTTTATTTGATTAATTGAAGAGTTATGAATATTGGTAGTTTTTGCTTTTGTAAAAAGAAAATAAGGTGCTTAACTCTTGGAGAACAATTAATTGGGATTGGGATGATGACTGGCCTGGGAGATGCAGGAATTCTACATTTTTGTTTGAATTTTAAATTTATACTCGAGTTTACAACTATTTTACATATTTTAACTGTATTTCAACAAAACAAATCTAAAAATCTGAAGCAGAGGAATTGCTCATTGTGGGACCCATTGTAACACCTATCTTATGTGGAGTTTGCATGTTCTCCCTGTGTCAGTGTGGGTTTACTCTTGGTACTCAGGTTTCCTGTCACAGTCCAAAGACATGCATTAGGTTTAATGATTTTTTAAAAACTGGTCAGATCTGAGTATGAATGACTAGTTTTTATGTAACTTTGTGTATTGATGTAGCCTTTTACCTGTTGTTAAATATCACTGATGCTGAAATTAAATAAACCAAATTAACAAACATCCGGTTAGCTTATCCATTGTCATAGCAACTTTAGATTTTCCATATGATGGATATAAGGATAAGACTTATAAGTTTGATCTTTATCCAAACAGATGCAATGGCCTAAGAGAGTGTGAGTTTAACACAAAACAACTTTCCATCTCTGACCCATGTCCTGGAATTTCCAAGTACTTCGACACCACTTACAGATGCATGAATAACTGTAAGTAGTCTATTGTGCAAAATTGAGTCATGCATGATAAACACTGCTATATTTTTTATATTTTTGATATTCTTGACATTTAGCCAGCCTTTGAATGTTTACATACTCTGCCTGACCAAAGTTTTGTTGACAATAATCGGTAATAACATTAATAGGTACTGTAGTTGATTTGCACACTTCTGATTAGGCACTGATGTTAAGCAATTATGTTATATACAGTAATGTCAGCAATGAAAGTGACTGAAATATGTTAACTCACAAATAAGGTGTATCTTACATACCTGTTGAACATATACAGCAGTGTGTGATATAGAAATTAATGCTCGCCTGTAACAAGGACAATGAAATTATTCTACTAAGGAAACTTAAGATCACAAGTAAGTTTTAGGAGTTTCATTTAAAAAGTAATGTAAAAGTAATTCACCTATTGTTACTGAACAGAGCCTGTTTAAATGATCTTAATTTTCCAGAAAGAGGATATAGATATAATGTTTTGGCATAAATGTGTAGACTAGAATAGCATGACATTAACACTAGCTATTTTGGATCATATGGTTTGCTGCTACTTTACCGATGCATCGTCTTACTCCAATGTAGAATAACATTTTTATACTTTTAATGAAATATAACCTAATATGTTGTGTCCTTTCTTCAGACGTTAGCACGATCTGTGACAACAGCTACAAGACATTGTCCTGTGGTAAGAATTATTTCCTTCCTTGTAGTTAGCTTGATGATTCAGTGAGTTCATTAAAACCCTTATAGCACTTGGCCTTTAACAGGTTTATTTGTGACTTTATGCAGGAGGTTATACTATTAAGATCCTCAATGCTATCTATGGACGCACTGATCGTACAACCTGTGCAACTGGATTACCCAACGGCTTGACTCAGAAAACCGACTGTTATTTTAATGCACGTTCTGATGTGGCCACAGCGTAAGTTCAATTCTTCTATAACAAATTATTTGGGATTGCTCTTGTTGGTGCACTTATGCGTGATTATTGTTGCAGCCATGAATTTTAACATCTTCCTTTTAATCAAAGGTGTGATGGACTGACCACTTGCACCCTGTTTGCTTCAAAAACCGTTTTCTCAGATGTTTGCCCTGGGACTGCAAAGTATCTGACTGTTTCCTATACCTGCAATGGTCCTAGTGAGTAATTTGTTTTATCTGCCAATCTTTTTATTCTCTAACTCTTTTCTTAAATCAACTGGCTCACTCCAACTCCAACTGCCTTGGAGAAAGATTTAAACTGATAAAGAATAATACTTTCAAACTATGATGAAATGTAAGATAGAAAATATACCTCCAGAAACCACAAAGTTTAAGGCAGACATGTTACACCAACTAAAGAGAAGTGGGGAAAATATTGCCATGTGTAATGTTATTTAAGGTTTTAATGTACCTAAGAATTGTGCAATTTTTCTGTTTCTTGCAGAAGAAGTTGTTGTTTGTGAGAGCAGTGATGCTACACTGTCATGTGGTTTGTATTTATTTATTAATTGTCCTTTATTACACAATGAAGATCCTGAGATCCTGTACTTTTATAGCTTATGGGAATACACAGTTTTGATGGCAACCTTTGCAGTTGTTTTGAGCTCACATATTTTAATAGACAAATCCTTTCTGTGCTAAATTTTAGGTACTGACGTTATAAAAGTCCTGGAGGCTAATTATGGCCGAACTGATTCCACCACCTGTATTGATGGAAGACCCACCTCTCAGATCTCTACTACTAATTGCTACAAAACCGACTCTCTAGTAACAGTTGTGAACAGGTAAATTTAGCTAAAGTTATAGTAGAAAATGAACGTAAAATATGTATTTTTTAGACGTTTAAATTATTATTATTATTTATTTTTTATTTTATTATTTTACTATTATTATTATTAATATTATTATTATTTATTTATTTTATTTATTTATTTTTTTGCAGGTGTGATGGCCAGAATTCGTGTGTGGTGCCTGCCACAAATACGGTCTTTGGTGATCCCTGCGTTGGCACCTACAAGTATCTGTACATCTCATATATCTGTCAAAGTAGTTCTGGTTCTCCTGGCCCCTGAAAGTGTGTGAATTGCTTTAACGGTCAAGCAGTGTGTACTGGATCTAATCTAGTACGTACTGTTTAAGGATGATATCTCAGATACAGGCAAAGTGCTAATCTCAACGGACATTGCTAATACCAATGTATAGTGGCTAAACAAACAGACAATACTAACAAACCAACAATGCTAATACAAACAAATCTAACTAGCTAAGACAAACCGTAACAAACAACATGAACAATACAAGGACAGCGAGGCTAACGGCTAATGCTTCCATGAAACATGCAGCAGAGCAACAAAAGACCACAATACAGAGTTAAAATAAACATGGAATACCCTACACAATCACAAGAAATAAGAACAGAGCGTCCTGGAGGGGAAAAGAGACAGCAATCCAAGCTGAGGAGGAAAAGCTCCTGGGCTGTGTGCAGTGAAAGCCACACTATAGAGGTGTACAAGAGGGTCAAAAATGGTGAGAGAAAATATGTCCTAAAAGTAGATAAAGAGAGCTAAATTAAACAAATAAGGCACAAATATTAGACTTAGTCATTTATTTATTGAGGATTGTGCTGTGGTGTCCTCCCACAGTCCAAGAACATACATCAGGTTTATTGGTTACGCTAAAATGGCCCGACCTAAGTGTATTTATATGACTAGTCTTGATGTACTCTTGCATATCGATGTAACCTTGTCTGGTGTCATTCACTAAAATAGTTATTGATGCTGATAGTGACATTAAATAAATCCAAATAAACAAACAAACAAACATAGCTTATCTCTGAGAGGCCAAATTATTTGTACCTCTAGGATCAGAAGTTAATTGATTGTGACAGGCAAATGCAGTAAGCTTGGTCTCTTCCTCCACATGGATGTATGACTGCAGTTGCAGTCTGCTATCTGCAAGAGAAATAGTCGGTGGCTACATGCTGTACAGAGTTACTCATCAGCATGCTGCTCTGCTCCATCAGTGGAAATTGGGGGTCATGCACACGCAAACTGTCACTGCCAAAGTATTTGGTAAAGTAAACTGTAAACTACACTTTAGGCCTGTGAATGTTACATGTACAATGTGAAATACTCAGAGATATAATACAAGCTTTACTGTCTCAGTAAATATACAATTCGCAATTTGTCAAATACAGCAAAATGTCAATTATTACCAAATATTTCCATTCTCTATAACAGCTACTTCCCAGGACTCTTTTCTTCAGCAGTCAAATCAAATTTAAAAGGTGCCATCTATGAATATAATGGAACATTGGTATTAGCACTGGTATACTAATAATATTGCATATCGTACACTGAACTGTAGGAGTGGTTATTTTCTGTATTCTTGCTTTTTTTCTAATTTCCTCTAAATGGGTGTGACAAAAATTAGAGCTGTAATGAGGGTATGTGTTTGTTTTTTCTTGATTAATGAATTTACATTTAATTACATTTTAATTACATTTACTAAATCATACCCTGCATCATTTGAAGGTTATGGGATCTTGACATTATTCGAATGTACTTATTATTTTAAATAAACCTGATTTATTTCTGGCATTTTTTTGACTCATTTATTTGCTTCATTATCATAAAACACTTTGGGTTTAGTGATTTATGTAAATGTTAACAATTTTCATAAAATCAATGCTAGTGAATATCCAATCTGTGATCAAATACAAAAGTATAGTATATTATTAACAGGCCACGGGCAATGTATAACACAAAGTCAAAGCACTTTTTGGTCATGTGCACAGTTACAAAACAAGTTTCAGCACACATTGAAATGATGTTCATGTGCAGAGCTGCAGTGATAGTGGCCTGCAGAGATCCAGAAACTGAAGTATATTATCTTGAATGTAGGTCAGAACAAATGTCAAACCATTTGAGTAGCATCAGGTTATTCAGAAAGGTGACTGAGCTATATTTTGGGACTGTTATGAAGATGATGATGATGATGGCGGTGGTGATGGTCTTTTCATAGCATGGTGGAACTGTGCCCTTGAGAAGAGATAAGTTAAAGATGGAGGTGAAGATCTTGTACTTGTTTCAAAACTAAAACTACAATAAGTGTTAATAAACACCAAAGAACATGTTTATTTTCTCTTATTCTGAAATTAACATTAACAAAACAGGACAGCTTAGTGTTCTAATAAAGAAAGTGAACATGTATTTTGGATAGGCCTATAACATATTCAAAACCTGTATATTGCATAAATTTTCCCCCACACGTAGATCTCTGAGATGAACTTTAACAAGCCAGATTTTATTGCCCAACATCAGTTTATTAATTTTCCACCTGCTGCCCATGGGCTGTGGAAACAAATATTAAAGACAAAGTAATCTTTTAATGTTTCACAAGAAGCATTCTCACTACTTCAAACCTGTAACAGTAGTAAATGCTAGTTTAATAGTACTTTAATGTAAAAAATTCTCCCCAGTAAAAAAAAAAAAAAAGAAACCCTTCCCCCATTATCTATATCTTTAGTACTACTTATTTATGTCCAAGAACGTCCCCTGTGAGGAATATACCATATATATGTGAGTATATACCAGTACAGAGACTCGTTCCCCTGGTTGGTGCCAGAGCTCTTGCAGCTGTTGAAGCACGGCAGTGGCCACTCCGGAGAACTACAGTCATACAGCATCAATAAGCGAAGTCAATTTAACATGCTGTGATGGTGATGGATCAAGAAGAACTTGGAGTGCCAGTTTTTCTAATGTCAAGCTGGGCTGCATCACTGTCCTCTCAGCATTTCAGACAGGTATCGCACTACCAGTATTTTGTAGCTTGAGTATTACATTCATTCATTCAATCCTACTCAGGGTCGTGGGAGAGCCTAGCTGGCGACACAAGGCACAAGGCAGGAACAACCCTAGCCAGGGCAAAATACACTCACATACTCATATATACACATACATAAATACAATAAGGGCAATTTGGAAACACCAATTACGGTAACTATCCGGGGTATCCAGAGAAAACTCACATGGACACGAGGAGAACATGCAAACTCCACACAGATGGCACCCAGGGTCAGGATCCAAAAGGGGATCTCAGAGCTGCACCATGATAAAGTCCATTAAAACAGTATTACAAAACAATAAAATTGTTATATATTATTTTATTAATGTACAATAAAATTATTAATTCATATGATAACTTATTAATTTATTAAAATGTTTTATTTCAAAGATTATCTAAAAAAAAATCTCCCCAGGGTCATGTTCTACCCATTTATGCGTGTAACTATTAGCTTACAATCAAGAATCTTTGAAAACTTTGAACATCAGCATAATTAATACATTACAGACAATTGCTGACAGCTTTTGTGTTCAAGGCTTTCCACTGCCTCTTGGAAGAGGACTGCAATGACTCTCATCAATTTACCATTTCCATAACAACACCAGCACGTCTGTTAAGAAACTTTGATGGAACTGAAGAAGTAACTACATTAGGAGCCCAGGACCTCTGACTTACAGTAGTGACTTTCAGTTTCTCTTTCCAGTTCCTTGTCAGGCTGCTTATTAATAGCTCCACCCTTCACATTTAAATCTAAAGTAAGGTTTACAAAGCTGATAGATTTTATAATTTTTTTATTAGCTCATTTCTTTTACTTATATAATTAAACGTTGGTGCTCAGTAGGGCATAGTAAAACAAAGTACTTTGGTCAGAGGGACATTATCTTGTAATAATGTAACTCCCAGAACATCTCTCAGCCAGTCAGATTGTGGGGTTGGAACTAACTGGTATAATCAGACTAAAGCTATGTTCAAAATCACAATAATATACTGTATGTCTACGTAGTATGTAATATATTATCAACACATTAGAGAACTGAGTTGAGATGTTGTGTAAAACATAAATAAAACACAATATGATGATTTTCAAGTTCTTTTCAACCCAAATTCAATTGAATACACTACAAAGACAAGATATGTAATGTTTGAACTGATAAACTTTATTGTTTTTTATGCAAATATTCACTCATTTTGAATTTGAGTGCCTGCAACACATTCCTAAAAAGTTGTACTTGAAAATTTAGTGCTAGTAATAAGGTTAAAAACTAATATAATAATGAGATTTCAAACAGGTGATATCAATAAGTGATTATGATTTGGTACAAAAACAGCATCCAAGAAAGACTGAGACTTTGAAGAGCAGGAGATGGAAATGATAAAGGAAATGCGTGAGAAAATTATTGAAATGTTTAAAAACCATGTTCCTCAAATAAATTTTGAATGGATTTGCATAGGATAGACCATCGCACAGTGGAAATGTGTATTGTGACCTGATGAATCAATATTCCAGCATTTTTATAATATTTTAATATTATAATATTGAAATACTTTAATATTGGAATATTTTAATATTGAATATATTTTAAAATATTCCAATATTTTTTGGAAAAAATGGACGCCATGTGCTCCAGACCAAAGATGAAAAGGACCATCCAGACTGTTATCAGCAACAAGTCCAAATGACAGGGTCTGTT
>JAVSBU010031266.1:0-14527 GCA_033118015.1 Loricariichthys derbyi
ATCTCCACACAAAACACACACACACACACACACACACACACACACACACACACACACACACACACACACACACACACACCATGCAAATAACATCTGCTTAGTCCAGGTTCCAAATCACAGCCTTCTATTAAGTCTCTTTATTATTGATGTTCTTTTTTTAAATGGCCAGATTTCAATCTGTACAGTGTAAAGAACTGATTTCAATTAATATACGGAGAACATACCAAAGATACCCTTTTTATATGTTCACGTGAATTGATGACTTGGCCTTTTTCTCCATCAGTAATGTTGAGCGGTCACTAGGGGGCGCCGTCCGTCACGGATCTGCTCTGTGTACTGGCGCTTTATTCGCTTTTTAGCTGATGTTTCATTCAGCGCTGAAGGTCGAGCCTCTCCTCCAGTTTCCAGGGAAACCAAGCAGCCAATCAGTTACTCCGAATGTGGACTGAACCATGCTGGGAGAATGAGTGGGGGAGGGGCTCACACACACACACACACACACACACACACACACACACACACACACACACACACAGAGCGTGGTAAACAGCTCTAACACGCATTATAATATAAAATAATATATTAAAAAAAAACCTTGGATGTTTTGTAGCATTAAAACGCAGAAAAATTAAAACCCAAAGGATAAAATATCAAATTAGTTCAGAATTACAAAATCCAATTAAACTGGTGATTGAAAATATTAAATTTGTTCTTTAATGACATTCAATTAACTTCTCACAGAACCGTCCCAAAGTTTTATGAAAATGGGGATTGTAAATAATAATAATGATAATAATGATGATGAAGAATAAGGTCATATTATTATTATTATTATTATTATTATTAATTACCGTTATTTTTAATAATAGTAATAATGGATAAAACATAGTAAATACACATTTATTCATTCTTCTCATTATTATTATAAATGTATTATTAATGCTATTATAATGATCAATTAATAATAATAATGCTATTAAATACACAATAAATACATTTATAATTAAATTATAACAATAATGGTAATAAATAAAATACTGTAATAAAACACTCCCAAATACACATTTAAAACATTTTTTAAAATTTATTTTATTATTTGCATTATTATAGCTGGCAACACAGGGTGCAAGGCACATGCACTACTGTGGTGCCATTAATAATTAAAAAAAGCATAATGCTATTAACAATAATAAATAAAAAAAAATCATAGTATTATTATAGTAGCAATAATGATATTACAAACATAATAATAAATGGATAAAATAAGAATATAAAAATATTAGATAATATATTGTAATTTAACTAAAATATAAATTAGAATAACAGTTAAATCATAAATATAATAGTCACAATACTTATGATACTATTATTAAAATAATATATAATTTATAATACTAATAAGAATAGTAATATTAGTTCAACCTTTACAGCAATAGTGATATTATTAAAATACAGTATTAATAAAATTAAAATAATATTTAAGAAATTGAATAAAGGAAAAGTCTTAATCCAATAATGACTCCTAATAACAAATGCATCATACACCGTCCAAGGTGGAAAAAGTATGTGAACCCCTGATCTGTGCTCCCCTGTGCTGATGGTTCAGTCCTGTGTGTGATGTGATGTGAATGTTGCATCACGAGCCTGAATGAAACAACAGAGCTTCACACTACAGCTTCCCATCCCTGCTCTCCTAATCCAACACACACACACACACACACACACACACACACACACACACACACACACACGGGGAGAGGACAGAGCATCTGACCTGCTTCCAAACCGCCATGGCGTTCAGGCTCTCCAAAATGTGAGTAGATGTTTATGATGCTGAGTGATGTTTGCATGCTGTGGCTGTAAATCATGAGCTGAGTCACGGCTTTTGTTGCAGAGGCTTATTGTTTTGTCTCTCTGTGTGTGTGTGTGTGTGTGTGTGTGTGTGTGTGTGTGTGTGTGTGTGTGTGAGATGTTCTGCAGGGACGTTGTCATGTGAGCTCTTTATAAAGGAACATAAACACTTTCTCTGTTTGACCCAGGAGGTTAAAGAAACGCTGTCACATGTCCAGAGGTGTCGATACTTACACAAATTCAACCTACAGCCTACAAACTAGGGTCCAAATGGACCTGCATATAGTATAAGACTAAGAACTGCTTTATTAACAGATAGATTTGATCATTGAAACATTTAGTTTGTATTTTAATGGCTTGATTGTGGTTATTTGGGGCCCCAGTTAAATGATGTGTTTTTCTCTCGTTAATTGTAAATTAATTGCTTATTTTGGTTCATAATTGACAGTAAAGAAATGAACAAAGTGACAAGATGCATTAATTACTTTCTATAATTCAATAATGTAATGAACGTAAAAAAACGTTAACATACTCACCTCTTTTGATTTGTTAATAAAAGTCTTTGCGAATTCTTTTTTAGAATAAAAGCCCCATATAGGAACCATAAAGATACGGTATCAGACCCAACAGCCAAACGCACAAAAGCAATCCTGATTTCACATTAAAAATTGCTGTAGCTATAAAGTTGTAGTTAAAAATCTGATTAAATAATAAAAGTTTTCAATTTAAACCTCAGCTACTAAATCCTAACAACAAACACGTCGGATCTTTGGAGTGATTTCACAGGATTATTAGTGACTTATTTATTGAAACTATAATTATTTTATTGTTATTATTTATTATTTAATGATTTATTATGGGGGTACTTTCTGACACGTCCACCCTAATCTGAATTTATTTTTAATCAAGAAGTAATATGTACTGTATTGATCATCAGTTTTCCTCACTACATTTCCCAGTCACTTTCCCTACGTTGTGTGCAGCAGCGTCCCAAATCGACTATCAAGTGAAACTTGGCCTTAAACATGATTAAAGTTCTGATATTAAACTACAATAGGGCAAAATCATTAACATACAGCATAATTTATTACAGTGTAATTTATTAAATAATCTATTTAATAAAATGATAAATTAATTGATTACTTCCTCCCTATGATCCCTACATCACGGACTTCTCACTCGACAAGATTTAAAATTCGGAGTGGATTTCTTTGATTTCTCTGATTTCAGTCTCATGCGTCATAATTAAGGCTGTATTTGACTGGGGGTGCACAAACTTTCTAACAGTTTTCACTGCTCGTTTGCTTCTGCTCCTCGTTTATTAGCAGACGTGGGAGTGAAAGCTCGTCCTACAGCAGCGCCTCCTTCCTCCCTCTCTTTTGTACAGATCTCTGTCCTTTCAGATCAAACGCTGGTGGTTCTGTTTCCATCACAGCGTTGTTTTGGTTCTTTTTAGGGGAACGATGCACAAACTGAAGTGCAGAACAGATACAGAACACGTTATCACCATCACAGACATTAAACAGCATTTCTGCCTGTTAAGTGTTTTGCATTGTTTACAGCAGAATCTCAGTATTCATGCTGTTTTATTGTCGTGTCTATATTATTACACCCAAACCTCACTATTCAGGTGTTTTTTGGGTGCCTGTGTGGCACAGTGGGGATTCAATAATCCACAGATATATGATGGACAGGAGAAAGGTTATATGAACACCATCACCAGCATGTTAAGAGCTAAAAAACTGGATGTTTGAAATCATTTCTCGTCTCCCAAGACAGAAAAGTGTGAAAGAGAAACTGTTTTCATAGTTTCGGGTTCAGCCACAGTTTGTTGGTGCATCAATAAAAAGAAACGAGCCTTAAAATCACCTTTATCACTAATGCAGAGAGAGAAACAGCGCCACCTATCTGTTACCCACAATCCCCTCACTATCTGCATCACTTAAGACTTAAACATACAAATGTTCAAATTCGTTACCTTCATTGGTTTTTCGCAGCACAAAGACTTCCACAAATTTACATTTTTTCCCGTAACACAGTTTCACTTAACACTGTCATTGTGAGGAAAAAGGAATCCTGTCTAGAAAGATCCAGTGATAATCAATTAATAATCAAACCATGATGTGATTAGAACCGTTAATAGATTATTAATCCCTCTGGTGTAGCTTTAAGATGCTGTGATGCTGAATCACCTTGAGATGGAGATCTGATATTCTCATCTTCCAGCTCTAAGTGTCTCTGCTAAACGCTTCTGTTTTTAGAAACGGAAAACAGATGGCTGATTCGTCTTTGTTATGTAAGGCAAGGTGTCAAAGGAAAATAAATAGAGGCGAGAGGAAGGACCAGAAATCAGTCCTGACATTTCCCAGGGATTTTTAAGCACCAATAAATGAGTTGAAACATCAGCAATGCAAACGAAGCATTAATCAGAAAATAAATTCAGTTTAGAGCCAAAATAACTACTAATCTTATATGGAATATTAATTAAACAAGTTCAAATGTCTTGCTCTTAAAAAAAAGCATAAAAATTAGGGCACAACATAGTCTAATGCAAAAGTTTGTATTATAAACTTATATGTAAATATAAATCTGAACATGAGAGAGCATAAATATTGAGACAGTTCTTCTCTGAAGGCTTGCACTTTAAATCTCTGCACCAGCCGTGAGGCCTAAATGGGAGTCCAAATACCCTTAGTCATTTATCAGCATCGCACTCTTAAATTCCCTCTCTGATGTCCCCAGTCTCAGCCGTTTCTCATTAACGTGTCACCGTTACCCGTGGCGACAGAGTGACTGATCTTCAGATCTTCCTCACTGTCACATGGCTTCAGGCGCTGCTTGGTCCTAACGCGGCTGAGTCAGAACGTATAGCAGCGACTGTGTGGCACGAAATTAGTTTTCTGTCTGGTTCCATTCCCCCCCCCCCTCTTAGTCAGCGAGTCGGTGTTTGAATCACCGAGTGTGTTTGGATGTGTTTAATAAATCGATCACAGCATGTAGAAATCTGATGAAGAGCGCTGGGTTTTAGCTCAATAATCAGATTAATCAGAGTTTATAAAACCAAACTACAATTATGATCTGTTTTTTCAGTTTGCCCATCCATACAGAGTGGCTAGTGGAAAAAACACGGTTGCCAAGTCCTCTTTTCTTGCTGATTTTGCATCTTTGAGGTTATTTACAGAGACTTGGAGCAAGATCTGGCAACCAAACAATTTCTACCAAACATTTTTTAAAACTGAAACATTGTATATAATTATAGGAAAATGAAGAATATCAGTATTTAATATTAAAGTTTACATTGGATATTTCTGTGAGATTATTGGCTGCTTGCAAAGAAGGAATCTGATTATCGCTGTATAAACTCAGATGTTTAACCTGATCTATTACTGAGTACATATATACATTGATCGGATTATTGATAAAACCTGATTTTCTGCAGATATCTGATTAGGTGCATGTAAACACTCTGAGTCTCTCTTGATCATGCACCTTACAAAAAAGACTGAACAGTAAACTTCATGGTTTAATTAAACTGAGTTTAATTATGGGGTTGCCAGATCTTGCTAATTAAAACTCCAACCAGGCCTAAGAAAAATCATCTCAATGGTAGCGATGTCTTAGAATCAGAGGTCCTGGCAACCGTGTTACACTCTCTGTGAATAATCTGATTACTGGAAAAAAATCCAGCTCTCTTTATTGGAATTCTTAATCTGATTTCTGATTGGAGTACGCTGTACAAATATGTGAACCCTTGAATAATTGCGTAAGTGTATGTTAATGCATTTGCTCCTCCTGTCACCGAGCAGGTCAGCGTATGAATTGGTGAATCATTTGATGAATCGACTCTCATAAGGTTCCAACATCTCCGATCCTCCACCCTACTTAACAGTAGAACTATGGAACTATATGAGTTTTTACCAAACACAGCGCTGAATTTATTTCATCTCACCATATAACAGGCTTCCAGAAAAAACCTTTTAGCTTGTTATCATCTGATTATGGATTTGATATGGGTTTGATCGTGTGCGTGTTAATTTTTGTTCTCTCTCTGCGTGGCCTATGTGGGGGGTCACTGACGTTACTCTCCCTTTCTGACTCCCGAATTCAGCTCGTCCTGACCTTGTATCACTTTTGCCCATCACTTGTTTGTTTTATGGAGCAGGGTTATTGCTATGTTTCTAGACCTGTTCCTACAAACTCTTCCGAACACACTGATGATGGACTAAGGGAATTTGGCTCTCTGACTCCTCTCACAGTCTCAGGCTGAGGTTAGCCAGGAGAGGGCGCCGTGTCATGACATGTTGGTTCGTCTGGAATGCAGCAGATCAATAATCATGGAAGCAGAAGATGAACACACACGTCATTTTTGTTTGTGTAGGAATTAGGATAAAAGTCCCTACAAATTTGGTTTTAGGGGTAAATATCGACCGTTACGCCATGAAGAGAGATCTCTCTTTCTCTCGCTCTCACACACACACACACACACACACACACACACACACACACACACACACACACACACACACACACACAGGATTCTTTCCTACAGTGGTTTTAGCAGAGCTGTCTGTGAGGAAGGTCTGTGGTAACTTTACCCTCAGGGCCCCAAACCATTTTTTACTACCTTCATATTTCTGCTCACTCTGGATCCATTTATGACTTATGCAAACGTTACACGTCAGCAGAATCGAAACGAGGCGAGAAAACGACTCTGTAAGCTACTTTCATTTAATATGGGTTAAAAAGGAAAAGTTTTTAGAAGCATATAGACTTTGGATTCTCCATCTGTGCTTTTATGAAGCTGTTAAACGATTTAATTTAAATAAAAATGAGGTTTTAAGGCTCCAAACACTGAACATGGTTTCAGTGACTTGTTTTAGGATTCATTGTAACAGACTAAGGAATTAAAAGTATAAAATTATAATGGTAGAAATTACTAAGAGGATCTAATGAATTTCCATTTCAAGGTTCACTTGTAATATGCCAATTCAACTGATTCATTGAGTCATTTGATATTGACTGTGAGTCGATTCCCACTGATCTCATAGGCAGGTGATCGAATCAATTCATGGTTCAGTCATTCGATTCACATTTGTTCCTCCCTTATTCAACAAGTCGGTGTTTGAGTCAGTGAATCATTTTGATCATAACTCTGCCATTCAGTGAGTCATCTTTTAAATCAGCATATTGTTTGTTCACAACTAAGATAAACTCCTTTCTTTGTCTGCATTTTCTGTCATTCATTTATGACCAAGGTTTAGTGAGTCTTAATCAATTTGTGGTTGAATCAGTGATGAGAGAGTCATTTCCTGAATCAGTTTATTGTTCAATCATGATTGAGAATCGTTCATCTCTTAGCGAGTGTTTGAATCGCTGAATTTTTAGATCAGAACAAGAAATCATTCTGTCACTGAGCAGGTCAGTGTGTGAATCAGTGAGTCATTTGATAAATAAAGAAATCCACTTTTCTGTTATTCTGCAAGTCACTGTTTGAATCAGTGAATCATTTGGACAGGAGTGAGATTTTGTTCCTCTCTTATTCAGTGAATCAGCGTCTGAATCGGTGAATCTTTAGACAGGGATCGTTCTCTCTGTGTGTGAATCAGTGCAGATTTGAATCAGTGGATGATTTGGTTATGAATCAGGTTTGCTGCTGCTCTCATTATTCAGTGAGTCAGTGTTTGAATCAGTGAATTGTTCTTTTACAGTTAAGATTCTGAGAGTAAGGATTTGAATCTGTGAGTCAATATAAACGGCTTCTCTTGATTTGATTATTAAAGACATTTACTGCTTTCTCAATCCTTGAGCCATTTGAATGAATGAATCATTTAATGAATAAACTCTGTCAGACTCGTGTCATTTGAACATTAAAAAGATTTGGTCCTGTAGTGTTTAAATCAAGCGTTTGGTCACTAAAGAGATTTATTTCTCTTTCATTCTTTGATTCAGCTGTTGAATCAGTGAATTATTTGATATCGAAATCAGTAGACATTCGCTCCTCTCTTGTTTGTTAGGTCATTTGTTTAAATTAATTGCTCAAATGAATCTATTGTTTGGACATGATTAAGAATCCTTTATTTCTTCTTCAGGGAATCAGTTTTTGAGTCAGTGAATCATTTTGCTCAATAAAGAGATTGATTCCTGGGTTACTCACTTAGTGTTTGAATCAGGACCGAATTTAATATTTAAAGAGATTCCTGCCTGTCATATTCAACCATGGTTCAGTGAGTGAGGATGTGAATCAGTGTGTGAGTCAGTGATTCATTTTGTTATTAGAGATTTGCTCCTCTCCGTCATTGAGTCAGTGAATTGCCTTTTTTATTTAGCTTCATTTGATCTTTCATTGGTATTTGAATCAGTAAATTGTTCCATTGTAATAAAGGTTCAAAAAGTTTGCATTTGAATCAGAGTCCTTAGATAAATGGCTCTGATTTTTTTCTCTCTTATTGAGCATGTCCGTGTGTCTGAAACAATGAATCATTTTGATTGTTAAAGAGAGTCACTCCTCTCGTAATCATTGAGTCAAGGTTTGAATCAGTGAATCATTTGATACTGACTTGCTTCTCTCTGACATTTGTTGAATCCTAGGATGGAATCAGTGAATCATTCGTTCTCAGCAAAGATTAATGCCTTTTTTGTTCAGTTTCATTTTCTTTTTTATCGGTGTTTGAATCAGTGAATCATTTGGTCACAACCAAGGTTCAGAAAGTCAGTAAACCTTTAATTTGTTTTCTCTTAGGGAACAGGTCTGTGTGTGAGTGAGTGAGTGAATAATTATGATTGGTAAAGAGATAATTTTTTTCCCTTCAGTCACTGAGTCAGTGTTTGAATGAGTGGATCATTTGATACTGACTGGGAGTCGCTTTAATCGAACGGTTCAGTGTGTGAATCATTGAATCACTTAATTAGTAGAGATTTGTTTCCTCTCTCACAATTGTTGATTCAGCGTTTGAATCAGTGAAATTGAAAATCCCTCATATAAGGGCTGTTTGTAGAATGAGATTTATTCTCTAAACGAATCACGTTCACTCAGACCCTTGTTGGTGCAGAATATCTGCTTAATCTGGGTTTAACTGCTTCAGTTCCTTCTACAACTTCTTTTTTACGATGACATCATGGTGCAGCCGATGCAGGGGTTCCCACCTCTGACGGCCGAGCCAATCCGGCATCGGCTTTGTCGTCTGCAGGTCTAGTAGTGATGGTGTTGCCTGGCAACCTGCAGTCGGTGTGAATATAGAGCAGATGGATGGCTGCATCCAAGGAACCGGCGGAGACGACGCCGCTGCTGCAGCATGAGAGCCGGGCTGCTCCTGGACTTTTGGGAAGGTCCACAGATGTGGCTTTAGAGTGGAAGTGGGCGTGTGCCTCATTTCTTAAGAATGATCTGACCTGGATTTCCATCTGGAGCTCAGAGGAACGTTCACTCACTGCGGCCGTACGCTGGGAGGTTTGGGGTTAGAGGGTGGAGGCGGCCGTGTGAATGCTTTTTGGGGGAGATGATGGCTTTTTGAGGATTTTTCCAGCATGTCACGCTTTAAAGCTCTGTGTTTAGATTACTGGCAGTTCCTGTGCCTCCAGCCTCCAAATGGCTTCTTTAGAAGGTAAGAAACTTATTGATTTGTCTTTATAGCTCAAGGCCTGAGGGTCAGATTTATCATTTATTATATAAATTAATATGGGAAATGCATAATAACATTATATATTAGAATTTAAACAACCAGGAATCCTGATGCCCTTTAATGTTCTGTATTTAGAAGTCTGTAGCACTCCTGCAATTCATCTGACCCTGATCCAAAATGCATCCAGAGAGGATCGTTTTAAGTTTGTGCACCCTGTGTCAGATCACGTTTTTTCTAATTTAAATAAACTTCTTTCTTTTGCATGGTTTCATGGACGCTTACTTCACCAATCACACTCTTAATGTGCATTCATAACTCCTTAAAGCTATTAATTGCTTGTTTTTTAATTGTTGAAATCACTTCGATACCGTACGAGTGAACGACACGATAGCACCTTCGTCACTTTTTAACAACGAAATGAGTGGAAATTACTTTGGCTTTCATTTATCACTCAGCCTGATGCAGTTGCTTTTGCTGGACACCAGAGGGCGCAGTCAAACGCCTCACCTTATATGAAAAAAGTAGGCATAATTATGAGGTGTTATTCTACAGAAATGCCAGTTTCACAGTTTTAAACTTGGTTTATGGTTGTTTATTTAATTCCAGGGGACTAAAAGAGCTAAATCGTTTAGATTTAAGAAAAAATTTGGAAATCGTACCGTCATGATAACGTCCTGTGGCAAAATCAGAGGGAAGCTTCTCGACCCCAAATACAGGAGCCTCATCAGCGAGAGCGTGATTGAAAGCGTTAACGTGGAAAGGATCTAAATTTAATAATTATTGACACTTCAGAGACACCAGTTGAATTAATGCATCTTTAGGATGCGAGGAGAACATGCAAACTCCTCACAAGCTGCAGCCACAGAGTTCTTGGATCTTCCTGACCTGTAAGCGTGAGCCGGTTCTGATCTGTGGCTGCTGAGGGAACATCAAACACCCGATCGATGGATCTCCGCTGCTTGGACGTGTAAATAATCAGCTCTGAAGTGTGAGAGCTTCCTCCATCTGCACAGAGTGTCTGAGCTTTTACTGCTGCTAGATGTTTCCATGTCATAATAAGAGCGCTTACATGCTAAAAACGGGATCATCCAGTGCATGGACATGTTGAAAGTCACAGAGCTTCTGCATCTGACCCATATAAGTGTCTAAATACTTTTAGTGCTGTAACATAAGGTAACATGCTGACTTTGTTGTGCATCCTTTAGGAGAGTGTATCTCCTTCTTACTGTACTGTTACATCATCTTTTGTAATAAAACAGTTCTAAAAGCTGATTGGCTCTTCCGCTTTCAAAGCAGTCGTTCAGTAATATTTATTCGCACCATCTCACAAGCCCATAAATGTTAAACGAAGCTCTGTGCTGCAGCTCATTAACCCTTAAAACACCTTAAGCTCACGCTGTGAACTATTCAGATTAGTGATAAGATCTGTCAGAATTTGTGGAAGCGGATCACGGTATGAACTATGGAGGTTTCTATGGGGCCCCGGACTCAGAACTTCTGATGCTCATCAGGCAGGAAAGGGTTACAAAGCCATCTTTAAAAGGTTGACCCACAGGTAGACAGATTGTGCCCCAGTGGGGAAATTTTAAAACCATTGTTACTGTCCTCAGGAGAGGGCGACCAACAACGATCACTCCAAAAGTGAGGAGTGTAACGGTCCACGAGATCACAAAGGAACTCTGGGTAACCTCTGAGCAACTAAAGGTCTCTCACATTGGTTCCACCTTCAGAAGAACAACAATGAAGTGCATGGAAGGGTTACAAGGAGAAAACCTGTCTGGAGAAAAAATAATCCCTGCATTCCAGAATAATAATTCTTATCCCCGATCTGTGAAACGTGGTGGTGGTAGGATCAAAGTTTTGCTGCAGGACGGCTCACCATCATTGATGGAGCAACGAATTCAGATTTATAGCAGCACATTATAAAGTAAAATGTCAAGAAATTCTGTCCATGAACTGAATCTCAAGAGAATGTTGGTCATACAGCAAGAAGTGACCCCAGGCCCATGACCTTGACCTTTAATCCGATGTTGGGTAAGAACCTGTAGAAAGCAGCTCATGTGAGGAAGCCCAGCAAGATGCCAGAGATCAAACTCTTGTCAAATAAAAATGTAAATACTTTTTTTGTATTGCACACGTTGAATATTGGACCATCTTCTTCTGGTACTTTTAATACTTCACTGCATTTAAAAGCAAATATTTTTGTACTTTTACTTTAAGTACAGGACCTTTTGTACATCGTTCACCATTAGCTTAGTCAAATATTTAGGCCATTACTGCTCGGAGTTCCCAAACCTTTCTAAATGTTTTTGGAGTAGAGTTAAACTTTGGTTTCAAAGCACTGGGGGAAAGTTTCTTTAGAAATAAAAGAGAGCAGAAAGATGATGTTTGGCTGGACTGGATGGTTTTGCACAGACTTGCTTGTGGTGCAGGAGGCCTGGTCACGGTGGGTGAAAAGACAAAACTTGGACTGTTCAAGGGATGTTCTGCACTCAGGCCATCTGTCATCGATCACCATCAGTCTGGGTCCAGTCTTCCACCCATGCTTCAGACTCTTGGTCCAGGTGGCTTAGTGATGAGCTGTCCTAAGTTGCTGGAGAAAGTGATGAGATGTGGCTCTTAGATGAAATTGAAATCGAGCATGTTAACGTGGCTGAAGTGACATCTTGAAAGTTCTCAGGGTTTCCAAGAAGGGGCAGTTTGAAGTCAAAAATCCGCCTGTTGGCACGTTTTTAGGATGCCGGAGCAAACCGAAGCATCTGGGGAGAACCCAGACAGACACGGACGGAACAAGCCGAACTCAGCCAGAATAACCAGTTCCTCTGAAACGTCCAAAAAATCGCTTTCATTTGTGGAAACGTTTCCTGTAGCTGGCGCCGATCTCTCTCATTTATCTGGAAACGATCGTCACTGAGGTCGGACGTTTATCGGGGGAATTTGGTTGGAAAGCTCGAGGGTTGCAGCTGAAAGGCTTCTCAGTCTGTCGGCAGATACCGTGCAGGATTAGCTCTGACACCGTAGAGCTCCGGTAATCCGATCCGAGCCGATCCAACAAAGGAGAGAATCATTTATTTAGCACAACTGAGCTGGTTGGTGTCGGGTGTTTGCACTGAGTGAGGACTCAAACTTTAACAAGGTCACATCTGGAACCTCTGGCTTTCCTTTACTGGGGAAACGTGCAGTGCTTAATGGGTAACGAGTTCGTCAGTGGTTTGGATGTCATTTGTAAGTGGTGACTCTGTGATGATCTGGCAACCCTGAATGAAGAGCAGGAGGTTTGGTGAGTTGTGTTGCATTCACTGCACTTTTTTATTGTTTTAGACCAAAATTATTTATCATCTGAATGCTTTCTGAAGAAAACAAACCTCGAGGCTTGCTATCGAACATAAATTAATGTGATCTTTTTTTAATGTTTGTTAGACAGAACCTTTAAAATTGGCAGAAGAGGCACTGAAAGGGATTCAAAGTGAGAGATGTGTTAAAATGTTTAGACACACTTATTAACCTCCATTTTCATTAGATTTTTTTTGGTCTACAGAACTTTTTTGAGCTTAAACACTTTTAAAAGGGTTTTAAAAGGGTTGTATTATACAAGAAAGAAGCAAAATATCTGTGTGTGTGTGTGTGTGTGTGTGTGTGTGTGTGTGTGTGTGTGTGTGTGTGTGTGTGTGTGTGTGTGTAAGGTAAACTATATAGGCAAAAGTAAACAATCAAAAATTACATCCAGGTAAAGGCTAATATGGAGTTTGCTGCTTTCTATTAGAATTTAGAACATGACTGTGAGTTCGGCTACTGACATTAAACAGTGAAATCGCTTAAAGCTGTTCAGTGTCAGCCTGGTGTTACTGACACAGTCATCCCCAAAATATACAACAAGTCACAGAATCACTGTGAGAAAAAAATAAATGTACTGAAAAAAGAATAATCGAAAATTAATAATCGAATTGTGAGCTGATTAGAGATTCTCACCCTTAGACGTGGATCAGAAGCTACAGATTTCATGTTTTAAATCTAACTCATGTGGCACCGGTTGTCTTAAATTGGTTCTATGTCGGTGGAAGGTCATCAGCTTAGTGAATGTGCAGCTGACAAATCTGCAGCGCTTATGACGTATAAATAAGTGAATGTTCATTTTCTGTAGGTCTGAGTGTGAATGGTGTGAGTGCAGACTGCATTCACTTATGTAAGGGCATGTGAGTGGAGGGGGCGGAGCCTGATGGATGAGCTCATGGTGCTGCAGTGCAGTGTGTGTGTGTGTGTGCGCGTGCGTGCGTGTGTGCGTGCGTGTGTGTGCGTGTGTGTGTGCAGGTTTGTGCGTGTGTGTTTGTGTGTGCAGGTGTGTTGTGCGTGTGTGTACAGGTGTGTGTGTGTGTGTGTGTGTGTGTGTGTGTGTGTGTGTGTGTGTGTGTGTGTGTGTGCAGGTGTGTGCACGCGCTTGGGTTTGCCTTCACATTCTGGCCATCTTCTTTTATTTCTATATCAGAGGTAAATGGAGATGCATAACATAAACCCTAATAATCCTGTGTCTGTGTGGATATTAGTTAATTAGTGGATATTTTTAATAGGTTAAAGTCGATTAATCACACAGTTTACAAACCAAAGTGTTTTTAGAACCCCTGGAAAAAATTATGGAATCCCCACTCCTGGAGGAAGTTCTTTAAATTGTTTATCTTTGTAGAAAAAAAATTGGAATAGCTCTGTAATCTGCAGTTCTAAAACAAAGACTTGCAGCAGTTTAATTTTATTAATTATTCTTCAGTAAAAAAGAGAGCTCACACCTCAGAGAGCTGCTGCACAAAGAGGATTAACATGAATCATGGTTCCAACATGAGAGGCATCATTTGAAACAAAGGAGAGGATTATAAAACGTCTTCAAGAAGATAAATCATGACAGAATGTTCCAAAAGATATTGGTGGTTCCCAGTCAGCTGCGTCTAAAATCTGGACCAAGTCCAAACAAAATGTGAAGATTATAAAATAGAAGCAGTCTGAGAGACCAAGGAAGAGATCAGAACATCAAGATAGAGCCTTAAAGCAATATGTCTTAAAAACAGAAC
>JAVSBU010031460.1:0-12977 GCA_033118015.1 Loricariichthys derbyi
CTGGCAGGACTCCTGAACTTCAAATAGCTGTAGAATTTTTATTTTTCAAGATATTTTAATGAAATAAACTTCATTTTATAGCTTATTTCATGGAGATATGTAATCAGTCATTATCCCAATTTTGATTTTTGGTGCATTATGCCGGGTTTTGCCATAATGGGTCACAAATATATGACAGATTTCTATTTCCCATTATCATTTGTAAACAGGAGTTAATCGGATTTACATTAAACAGCCCGTAATAACCTCCATGCCAACTTATCTACACTTGATCGTTACAGCAGAATCTGGAACATACCAAATGCTGATATATTCTGAAATGTACATAATGTAGTTTTCTTAAAATACAAAATTTCCTTTTGCCTTGTTGTAGACATCTACAAACCGCCCGGCTCCAAACAATATTATTCATACAGTTAGTGGGTTAATCAAGGTATCTTATTGCACCACTAGGTGGCAGGGTAGGTCTGTGACCACACTTTATAGAGTCATTTTCCTCACCCAGTTGCAGAGGTGAATAAATTTACCCTACGTTTGTCACTTGTATGAGTTATATTACTCATTTTCCTACGGTGAATGTGTTTGTGGGTGTGTGTGTGTGTGTGTTTATTAGCATGTCTGCGATAATGCATTGTCTTTATAAAATAAAGAGCTTTGCCTCTCTGCGCTGCCGTGCCCTCAAAGTGCTGAGTGCTGGAAAACTGATTCAGAAAGTCCTTGAGTCTCTTGAAGCAGTTACTGTGTTACAGGCCATGCTAATCCATACTGTGAGCTTTGCCAGCCTGATAAGCGGCGTCTTTTGTTCTGGAAAACCATCCAGACAACTCGTCCCACATCTCCCCCATGTCCCCTGCTGCAAAACGAGATGAAAGTCTCTCTGAGGCTTCAGATAACCCGGCCTCAGTTCCTCGTCCTCACTCCATCTTTCCCCGGCGCTGCCTTATCCTTCGCTTTCTCCTTCTTCTTCAAAGCCTTTTTTTGTTAGTGTGGGCAGTGCAAGGACTTAATACAGTATGAAACAGAATGAAGGAGAAAGTAACATCCTTCCTCTGAACACGTAGAACCGAAGCATGACGCACGTGTGCAGCTCACCACCTAACGTTTCGTTCTTCACCCTGTTGCCTACTGAAAGGCTAACATATTAAGCAGTCATTCATCGCAATAAGCCCAAGGATTTGTCACTGAAGCCTAGAGAAGTTGGTGACTCACTCTATGCCTCCTACTCCATTAGCTGCAGTGGTGTGTATATCCAAACCTGCTGTTAAATCGCTGGACATAAGCTGGAGATAAACTGTTGTGGAAGCTCACACACACAAATACACAAAGCATTTAAGTGTACTTCTTCAGACGTGAGAATGGAGGCACTTGCGTGTTACCTGGTTGTAAAACCATGCTGTTTGTTCCCTTTATAATTTAAGTTATATTAGTCATATTTTTTATGTAGTTCACACACAGAGACACTTTGAAGCGTTGGTTGCCAGCATTTGAAATCTGAACAGTGTTTTGATGATTTGACTTATCTGAACAATCTTTGTTCAGATACATTGAATACATTGAATATTCCTATATGTACTTTATTCTCAGTATAACTACAGCTGTTCTGTGAAGGCCAAAGAGGTTTGCTAGAGAACAGGTCAGGGATAAAGTTGTGGAGAAAAGCAGGATTAGCTAATCGGGGGAAATGGAAGGTGTATGGTACAACTACAAACCTACCAAGACATGGCCGTCCACCTAAACTGACAGCCCTGGTAAGGAGAGCACTAATTAGAGAAGCAGCCAAGAGCCCTATGGTCACTTTGGATAAGAGATCCACAGCTCAGGTGGGAGGGTCTGTGCATAGGACAAATATTAGTCATGTACTCCACAAACCTGCCCTTTATGGAAGAGTGACAAGAAGAAGGGAAGCCATAAGAAATCCTGCTTGCAGTTTGTCACAGGACATGTAGGAGGCACAACAAACATGTTAAAGAAGGTGTTTAGGTCACATGAGACCAAAGTTTAACTTTTTGGGCTAAATTCTATGTGGGGCAGGAAACATTGTGCTGCACCAACCCCACCGTGAAACATGGTGGTGGCAGCAGCAAGTTGTTGCGATGCTTTTCTTCAGCAGGGACAGGGAAGCTGGTCAGAGTTGATTAGAAGATGGATGGAACTAAATACAGGCCAATCCTGGAGGAAAACCTGTTAGAGGATGCAAAGACTTGAGAATGGGGTGGCAGTTCCCCTTCTAGCAGGACAATGACCCTAAACATACAGCCAGTGCTACAATGGAATATTTCAGATCAAAGTATATCCATGTGTTAGATTGGCCCAGACAAAATCCAGACCTAAATGCCATTGAGAATCTGTGGAAGACTTTGAAATTGCTGTTCACAGATGCTCTCCATCCAATCTGACTGAGCTTGAGCTAATTTGTGAAGAAGAACGGGCAAACGTTTTGGCCGTAGATGTGAAAAGTTGGTAGAGACAAACCCCAGAAGACTTGGAGCTGTAATTGCAGTAAAATATGGTCTTGCAAAGTATTGTCAACACCTAACAACATATGCTAAATGATATTCCTTCTTTCATTGTCTTATAGGGGGCTAAATCAAATCGGGGACCATATTGCCCAGCACTAGTCTTCAGTCAGAATTGATATTTCTAGATATCGGTTTTGACACAGACTCAATATTCACCAACTGTGGGGGTTGCTGCTGCAGTTCTAGGTCAGATCTCGGTTCGTTAACGTTATGAGCCCAAATAATGAGGTCAGCTGCTACCTGTGTATACTGAACCACCACGTTATTCCATCAATGGATTATTTCTTTCCTGATATCACGGCCATATTCCAAGATGATCCAATGCCAGGATTCATCAGGCTCAAATTGTGAGAGAGTGGATCAGGGAGCATGAGATCATTTTCACGCATGGATTGGCCACCAGAGCGACCAGACCTGAACCCCATTGAGAATTTGGGTTGTGCTGGAGAAGGCAGTTGGTCAAAATCTCCCATAATCAATACAAGATCTTGGGGAAAAATTAATGCAACTCTGGACAGAAATAAATGGTGTGACATTCCAGAAGCTCGTGGAAACGATGCCACAGAGAATGCATGCCACAAAGCTAAAGGTGGTCCAATGAATTATTAGGGTGTGAAACCTTTTTTTGACCAGACAGTGTATCTAAAAACATGGGTCAGCATTCAAACTATACTTTCTAAACAATAAATAAGATGGAAGCTCTTTCAATGATACTCTACTTTGGAAATATCTCTATATAGGAAAAAATCTCTAATGTCACCGCCCCCATAACCCTGCACCCAAACTGTTCGCTGATTGGCGTGTGAATATCCCAAATGTGAAATTCTATCAATCTGTTCGTTGCCGCTTTCATCGGCGCATAGTCAGTCCTTCTCGAACACCCTCGCAGCGAGTTCTGAGAGCCTTGTAGCACTTTGATTTCTGTTGATTATGGTGGAAGACTGTTGAATATTGTAATTAATGGATGAGAGGTGATGAGAACAGGCCACAGCGCTGACGGCACGCTGATTAACCGTACATAAAAGGAATTAAAGAGACCGACGGGAGATAAGGGTCTGATGTGGTGTGCTATGATAAGTGACCATCGACATGGAAATATGGACCGATAAGTTCTTACTGTAAAAAATTAAATCTGATACGTTTGTGCTCCACACTGGCAAAGAAAAGTCTCCTGTCCCTCTCAAATGGAACGTCTTTACTACAAAAGCAATACTTTTAATTAGCTCCTCTCTATCAGCGATCTAGGGTTTAATAAAAAAGTCAATATTGCCCTGTTGGCTGAGAGCCGGGTGGTTGGGGAGGTCTCGTTGTAGCATGTTTTCTGAAATCACTGGACAGATGGAGAATTTGGGGGTTGGAGAATGGTGGGATGAAAAGCGTGAGGAGGGACAGGGCAAAATATAGAAGAATAGGAATAATTAAACTGTTCAGGTCCTCTCCTCTGTGTGTTATGATACACAAACCCAAACTGGATCACATTGTAATATTATGGAATGACCCCAGATGTGTTCCAGTTTGTTCAGAGTATTCAATGCAAGTGCTCCACTTCCACTGAATTAGCTATTGAGGTCAATGTAAGTGCTGTAACTTGAGCAAAAAACATGCCAAATTCTGTAGGTCTTGATGTGACCACAAGGTGGCGATGTTGCAACCAGTACAAAATCTACTTCACTATTTCCTCCCAGAAATGGCTCCATTTTTGCTAGATTTTTAATCAGAAAGCATTAGACTGACTCCTCATCCCAGACTGAATCCCACACGCAGACGCGTCTTTGGAAACCCAGTGGTACGAGAACCGTCTGAAGTGTTGGAGACCCCAGAGTGACAGACATGACAGCTTGGCTTGGTCAGCTATAATTATGCAGTGCTAACAATCCTAACTGGTAAGTTCCTCACAGGGGGAGGAAATGAGGCACACTGGCTTTTCTGCTTTCTCAGTGCAATGTGCACCTTCAAGGCTTTTATATAGACTCCCTCCCCATATTGTCTGCTCGTTTGTTGTCAGAAAGATTGCGTCAATGTTGTATTGTAGTTTTGTATGTTGTTTGTGCTCAAACATGGTGCTCCTGGCTCTGGATCCTTCCGCTAGTTTGAGCCCAAATTAATTGAAAGCCATCTGTTGCCTTCATTTCATTCAGAAGATCTACTACCAGTACTGTTTTGATCTCTGGGTTGTTGGTTGCCAAGGCGACCATTTTCCACATCACAGACTTTGACTTGCTTTCCATGGGGCTGAAGTTACCAAAAGCATTCGATTCTGTCACTTTGTATTATAGACCTTGCCAGCTAATAAAGGGTTGAAACCAATAACGACTGACTGATGATGGATGTAATGTAAACACATTTGTCCAAGTTTTACCATGTCATTTGTCTCCCCTTGAATCCAGGGGGTTCCCGATTTACGATGGGGTTACATTCTGAATCTAATCCCAGAGTAAAGCAAATGCATTGGAAACTGATGAGTTTTCTATTTAGTGTTTATGTCATACCCTAACTCACCTTAAGTGCTTAATACACATTAACTTACAGTTGGGCAAAATCATTAACGTTAGGCTTATTTTATAATAAAGTGTTGTCCATTGGTGGACTGAGGATGCCGATGCTCAGCTCAGTTATCTGGCTGCTGCCCAGATGCTCAATATATGTAGGAGCGTATCATCCTGCTTAGGGAAAATAAAAAAAAATTGAGAATGTGGTTTCTTCTGAATGTGAAAATCTAATTGTAAATCAATCTATTGTAATACAAGGCATGTATTAGAATAGCATATCGTGTATATCGATCAATAATCAATAGAAAACAAAAGAATCTTTATCTCGTATACTAAAAAATGCAGGTTAGATAGCAATACTTACTTATTGTGAGAATATGCTACTCTTCTGCAGTGCTCCCAAAACTTTCTTCTTTCGAGGCCTCCCTATGCGTATCTATGAAAAGCTGCCCCCCCCCACCAAAACCCGAGCGCACACAGACCAAAAGAATAAAGAGTGATTTATTGCAATTCTCTATTGGCAAAAATTAACATAATGTACAGCACTTTTCCTTTTCTCTTGGGTTCCCTTTATAGTTTTTTTCGCATTTTTTTTTCATTGTGGTTCTTTTTCTGTCTTTTTATTTCTTTTCTCTTATTGAGTGAAAATATATATTTTTTTAAGTAATATCTATAGTTTTTTTTTTTTCCAAAGAGTGTTTTTCTTGCACATCCAACATGTGAAAACCAACTACTCACTCACTATCTAATATATCCCAGACCTTAACGTGTAGCGCTATAACGAGACAATCCATCAATTTTTTAAAGGTGCAAACTGTATTTTTAGAAAGAGAACCTTGAAACAGAAAAAAACTTTCACATTTCTGTAACATTTGCTGCCTAAGGGTGGCTCTGACCCCAGGTTGGGACTCATGACTCTACTGCATCCATTATTAATTATTTAAGTCATCTGTTAGTATTAAGTTGGGCATCTTCCATTTGGGCCGTTGATCATGGGGGACATGTGATTCTAAGGACTCACCACTCTGTTTTTGGGTAATTTACCCTCTAAATTTGGGATAATTTGGGATATATTTTACCTGAGTGAATACATGAATGTGATATTTTTAAGGCAACAGTTCTGAAGACCACTGCTCTTCACATATTCCCAGATACAGTTCATCACTAGCCGAGATATGTTGGATCATGAGGGTATACTTCAAGGAAAATCTGAAACCCCTCAAAGCAGTGGTTCCCAGGACATTAGTCTCTTTATTACCATTCCATATAACAGTAGTTTTAAATATTTATAGTACCATGCAAAAGTCTTAGGTCACCATTAGATTATATATGCCATTGCTCTAGTTGCTTTAGAATCCAACCATAAGGAATTTGTATGCTGTGTTTAAAAACAAAATCGAAAAACACTATAGGATTTATTAAAAATAGTTATATTTAACATGATCACCCCTGCAATAGCAACATCTGGACACCTCATTAGTATTTGACCCTTCTACAGTATGCAGAAGCTTGATCAGCAATGTCTTTTTGGAAGGGTAGCAGCCAAGAAACCATTTTTGGGAAATGGAGCAGAGTGAAACTGCTAAGATATGCTAAACCTCATAAAGATTGCAATGCAGTATTATAAAGATTGCAAAGTGACGAAATTTTTGGGTCGTTATAACTATTGCTAAAATCAAGTCTAGCAGTGGGCTAAGACTTTTGCACCATACGATATATACTGTGAATTTTCATGTTTAAGTCAGAGCTGGTTTACATTAAGTCCTGAATGTTTCTGGAACAAAAGATGTACTACTAAAGGTAACGGTCCACTGACAAGGAGGATGCAATTAATACGGTTTTGGGGAGGTGGTTGGATTCTCTCTCATCTGAGCTTCTCCTGCAGACCAAGCCACCCCCTCTCTTACCTATTTCTCCCATCAGAGACTACAATGAGCAAGGTAGAGGAGGGTGGATAAACAAGAAGAATGCAGTCTATAGCAGTGCAATCTTCAGAGTAGAGAGGGACAGATAGGGAGAGAAGGAGCAAGAGAGCGAGAGAGAGGAGAAGGAGGGGGAAAACCACCCAATCTCCACTTCTCTTTTTCATTTCTTTCTCCACTCCACTTATTCAGAGGACTGGCTCAGTACACCACAGACACACGAGAAAGGAACCGGAGGAGAGTTAGCTGAACAAAGAGAAAAAGAGCTTACTCGCACCTTTGCACACAAATGGATCCGACTTCCTGAACAACCTACTTTCCTGAGTATTTTTACTTGGCCTCGTACGTCCGCTTTTTTCCGTGCGTGACGTACCAACTACCGTTTCCTCCAAAAAATGATGTAGTCGCAGGGAGCGTGTGGGAGCTCGTGCGCCGTTTTGGGAGGGGAATACGCTCTCTGGATGGAGTTAAACGCTGCAGCAGCGATCTCGTCGTGTGTGAGCCGAGACTCCCTCTAGTCGCTCGATGCCTCTTGTTCCTCAGGGCTTGACTGATGTAGCTTTGGAATGAAGGTTTAGATTGTACCTGTTAACTCCAGGACTACTTGGAGAGCTCTGCTGAAGACTTTGGCACTTACAAATACTCCTGTCACCCATCTTTCTATGGAATATTGCTCTGGATCCTTTGGCAAGATTTGGCCAAAGTTGTCTGATCCCACCTGCAGAATGCAGAGCAGTCTGAGCTTGAGCATCCTTTCCTTAAGCGCACCTTTCAGACTGTTTCAAGCTTCTTAAACTTCTTACCGTTGGATTCGATTCCAAGAATGACAAGTGAGAAAGAGGACATGGGTTGCCAGGTGCTCTGACGATTCCACCAGCTCTATCCCTGTTATCGAACTAAGGAATAATGTGTAGAGAGGCAGTGTGTGGGGGGTCCAGCGGGGCTCCTATTCAACTGAGCTCCACTCTGCTCCCGCTAACACTGTACCTGGTGCTGTGCAAGCCAGTGCCAGTCCTTGCTCTGTCCGAGGGTCTTGGGGATTATTACCCAGTTCAACACATGCCTCATCACGCTGTGCCTTCTGCTGATCAGAGAACCCACGCCTCCCTGCGCTCAGGCCACAGTGCGTAGAGCTGTTCACTAACAATGTTTATATATGCTTACTCCATCATTAAGTTTCTGTCGGTTAGGGAAAAAGAGAAAGCAGAGGGAATATTTTTGGCAAATATGGCCATTATATGGCCATTTATACTAATACTACTGGACAGTGATTTAGTTTACTGTAGTGAATAAAATGATTCCATCGGATGTTTTTGGTATTGATGCTTATTAGTAACAGGTTTGTATGCATGTTACCTACAACTACAACAGGAGACAGAAAAATTCATGATAACAAATTAACTCATAAATAGATAAGAGTACTGCAAAATTAGCCACAAGCTCTTCCTTTGACTGTGTTTAATCATATTTAAATATTGAATGGCTGTATGTGTATGGCATCATTATGTGCAGTACTTTTACTTCACATCAAGAACTATACCAAGATCTTTGGATGATGGCAGCCCCTGATGAGGCAAGACAGCTGGCACCAGAAATCAGATTGGCTTAGTTGGTATAGCACTGGTTTCCAATGCTGAGTTTCCTTGGTTAGTAGTCCACCTAAAATAAGGTCAGGTTTGTTGGTCAGACTGCGGTTGGGTGCAAAAACATTCCCTCTTACAAGCAAAGCTACCTTTCTCAGCTGGTGCCTATTATCCACCTGATAGTGGATACGCTCCTGGTTCATGTCTTTGTCCATAGGGACAGTTTTCATGTTTGTTGATACTGGTTTCCAGTTGAGTCTGGTACCATCTGTTATCTGTTGGCCAAGTCATATAGTCGGTTCTGTTTCTTGTTTTATGTTTGTGTTTTACCTCACTGAAGGGCCTGAGTAGGGTCGGGTCTGTGGTGGCTTAGTGGTTAAGGTGCTGTGGACCAGAATGTCCTTGTTTTAAATCCCATCTATATCAAGCTACCATGTTTAATTTAATATTTAATACCATGATTAATTTAATATTTGACCTTGATTACAATTAATGAACGATATTTTAGTTTTTGGATTTTTTTTTACCTTAGTAAAACAATAAACAGTTTTAAATACTGCCATGTGAAAAGTATAAAATAACTTATTAAACAAATGTATTACATTTGAAATATTGCCATATGTAGTCATTTTAATGTGGTGTTTGGCTCAACTGTAGCTCTGGGTGTTAGAACCTTCTTAATATTGTCATGGTGTGGGGGTGAGGTGGAAAGGAGGACCCACATGCAGACAGCTTCGTGAATAAGGGTAGGCTTTATTGAACATAAAATACAGAAACTAAGGAAACAAAAGCAAAACAACATAAGCAAAGACATAAACAAAACCAAAAAGCCTAAACGGCTAACAATCGAGGGCGGACGGGGCTAAGGAGAGAGGCGACGACTAGGACACGTCCCAGGTGAAGTGGTTTTACGGACCAGCCAAACACATTGTATGGACCTGATTTTTATGGCTGGATGTACCGAGCCCCCCAACCACTTGGACAAAGGGGACGTACGAGTGGGGCATGGCAGGGTGCAACGAGGCGACAGATTCCGAGAGATGACTCACCTACATTAGATACCCTAGCGGTATCCCTGTGTGAACTCTTTAGGTCCAGCACTGCCTGGATGACCACAGGGGATCTCAGGGGGTTCCAAGGGGGTTTGGGCGGCACAGAGTCACTTCTACCTGCCCCTACTCTAACGTGCTACACCCTGCAATTACCTCAGACCTCCAGGTCTTACTAGACGCTTCCTCTACAAAGAAAAGGTGGTACCTTCATCCCTCACCTCCTCTGGCGCCAAGAGTGAGACTGGTCCATGCACCTGGTGGCCATACCGCAATTGTGCCACGTATGCGGGCTGCAACGCACCAGCTTGGGACATGCCTAGCATGTAGCAGTACTAAGTGAGTGTCAACTAAAAACCCCATCTAACGCCCCACACCCGCTATGCGAGCCACGGCGAAACCAGTGCGTAGAAAAGGTCTTTAAAGATGGCCCGCGAAGACTAATTCGTGTGACTCGCCTTAAGTAGCCGGTGACAGCTGAACCCAATCTCTGAGGGGTTGATTATCCACGTCCGCCATCGCTACCTGCGCATGAGCAGGATGTCGATGCCTCGCTGGGTTCAGCTATGACGTCATCTTCACGCCAGGCTGCCCATGCTAGTTGGAGCAGACCTGGCTTGGATCCTAATAAATATAGGAGGAAATGGTGTCTGTTATTTCTTTCCATTTTTATTAAATCCTTTATATATTGTGTAGCATTTGTAAATGCATGTGTTTTTGAGAGCTTTGTGGAGGCACTTATTGTTAGCAGCTCGTCAGTCTCTCTCTGTTTTTGAGCCATGCACTGTTTATATTCGGTAGTGTTGTAGTGATTGTACTCCAAGTGTTGAAAGAGATTGGCACCATTACCGCTGGTCGCTGAAATTTTTTCCACAGTTGTTACATCTATCTTCTTTTCTTCCGTTGCACTTCTTCTAAAACCAAAATGTGTCCATACAATGCACACAGAATTTTTCGCTGTTACAAGCACCTTTGTGTTCGAGTACATAAATGTGCACAGTGGGGTAAAATTTTAAATAAAACTGAAATAGCCAACATGGGCAAGATTAAGTTGTTTAGATGTTCTAAATGTCTGTTTTGATTCATAACCCACCAATGCTTGGATTGTAAGGTTCTGTTAGTTGTAAGTAGCTTTGGATATGAAAAATAACAAGGAAATTTAGAAATTACAAGTTGCTATCACAACTGTGTAACCATTAGTAAGCACTGTCTAATAATCTTATTGTCTACTGTTTTTGTTTATTTATCATTTTAATATATTCTCCTCCGTTTGTATTAGAGTGTGTATGAAGGACCATTGAAAGCAGATTGCTACCTGCTAGTCACAAACTGTGTATTTTCATTTCTTTAAGTGTTTGGAAAAAGATGGGAAATTTGTTACCAGTTCCACCTTTCCATTCATTCTTTAAGGTTCCACTAAAATTATTGATGGACTTAATTAGCATTTGTCAACTTTAATATTTAATTGCTAAGTGTTTCATGAAAATTGGCAGTTTTTATTTAATATTCAGCAATGTGCAAAAGTCTAAGATCAGGCCACAGATTAGGCCACTATTAGATTAGATGTACATATTATAGATATACATAATAAATCAGTGTCTTTATTAGAATACAACCAGAAAACATTAGAAATTTGTATGCGGTATTTAAAACAACATCAGAAAAAACAGCTTCTATTATTAGGATCTACACCAGGTCCACTCCGATTAGCATGGGCAGTCTGGCATAGAGATGGCGTCACAGCTGAACCCAACAAGGCATCCGCGTCCTGCACATACGCGTCGAGCGATCGTGGGTGTGGAAATCAAGCGTCGCAGTTTGGGTTCAGCTGCAACTGGCTACAAAAGGAGCCGTGGGAATCAGTTCAGCGTGGTCCATTGTTGTGTAAGATAAGACCTAAGTCTGTTGACTGTACTGGTTTTTGACCTGCCCTCACGTAGTCGATGTCGGGTTTTAGATGAGCTTTTAGTTCAGGAGAAGCGGTTAAGGCTTTTTACGTAGTAGGCACGTCGCAAGTTGGTGCTTTGCATCCCACATATGCTTCACAGGATGCGCAGCGGGTACACGCACCAGTCATGCTCGCGGCACCAGAGAAGGTGAGGGACGAAGGTTCCTCCCTTCCTTTGTAGAGGGAGGGCAGAGTAAGGCCAGGAGGCCTGAGCTAATGGTCAGGGTGTAGTCGGCTATTGTAGGAACACGTACTGTAGCTGCATTGTTGCTCTGCCCAGTCCCCATCGGCACACCCTGAGCTCTGTGTGGTCGTCCAGGCCGTACCGGCCCTAAAGGATCCACACAAGAAAGACCGCAGGGGCCATCCGAGTCCGTAGGTGGGTCATTGCTCGGGCCTGTGCCCTTGCTGCACCCTGCCATGCCTCACTCGGGCCTCCCCTTCATCCCAGTGTTTGGCCGGTTCGGTACATCTGACTGTAAAATCGTGTCCACGTGATGTGGTTGGGCCAGATCAGTACACCAGCCATAAAGCTGGGTTCACTTCACCTTGGACGTGTCCTAATCGTCTCCTTGCACCCTAGTTATCCTAGTTGGCTGTTTTGGCTTTCTTTTTGGCTTTTGCTTATGTTGTTTTGCTTTCATTTCCTTAGTTGCATTATTTTACGTTCAATAAAGCCTACCTTTATTGATGAAGCTGTCTGGGTCCTCCTTTCCACCTCACCCCCACATCGTGACATCTATAGGCTACAATGGCAAGTATTTACTGTGAGCACCTCTTACATTTTAGGAAAAGCAGCATCTGGTAGCTTCATAAAGATGCTAAATTGACCCTTCTACAGTCCAAAAAATCTTGAGCAGTAATGGCTACTTTAATGGAAAAATCGCAGCCAAGAAACCACTTTTTCAGAAGGGCAGCAGGGTGAAATAACTAAGATATGCTAAAGCTCACAAAGTGTGGAATGAAGAGAAGTGGGAAAGAGTAGTACTGAGCGTTGTCAAAATCCAAATTCGAAATTCCTGGGACTAATGATTGACAATATGTTATATATGGTAAGTATACCATTGCTTAAACAACACATCTAATGGTGGCCTAAAACTTTTGCACAGTACTGTATATTAAAATCTTCATGCACATTTCAGTGTGTGTCCTTTCATAGCAAACTCATGAAAAGTGAATTCTGTGAACTAATATTTTTGGGGGACTGTTTAAGGGACTGTTTGCAATGCCTGCTATTTGGGGTATTTTTGGAATGCATTTTGAAGAACGGATTGTGTCTGTGGTGATTCAGGCTGTTGGCAATATAAGCTTTTCACATAGCAACGTAGTATTTCTGGTGTTATTTTTAGCTTTCGTTCATCATTCTTGTTATTACAATGTAATTACATGGGTTATTACACTGTAATTACATAGTAATACAGACTGTGAGCGAGGACTCCTGTAAAGGAGCGTTGCCTGAAGGAAACG
>JAVSBU010031656.1:0-14515 GCA_033118015.1 Loricariichthys derbyi
TCCAGGTTTTGCAGGAACACTCCAGGATACACTGCGGAAGTTTCGGTAAGCAAAATCTCGGTTAACTCGGGCGCAACTGTGTATGTGTGAACGGGGCTTAAACGTTAATAGGAAAAAACCTTGTGAGGACCAAGACTGAAAAAGGGACCCATCCTCCTTTGGCTTACCATGCCAGAGAGGCTTAGCATGCTACGCTAACAACTAAGTGACTCATGGTTTGTAAGGTCCATCAGTCAGATTGTGCTGGAGTTCTGCACCTGGGCAAGGACTTGTTTCACCACTGCAGAACTTCCAAACTGGTTTCCAAGAGGGCTCTCGCCATTGGGTTCTGAATTCCAGGGTGTGTGATCCCTCCAAGCCTTGCTGCTTGATCCCCTTCCAGGCTTGAATCTGTCCAAGTTAAAGAGTTGCTTTGGACATGGGTTTTGGGTCTGCAGTAGTACAAGCTGATCAGAGGTGACATCACCAATGTCATCAAAGTTACAGGTAATGCTAGATTTTAAGTGTCGGCATAATTTCTTTCAGTCTCTGTGTTGACTTCGCAGCCTTATCAAGATCCTAAAATATTCCAAGCAATTGTGTATTAAGGGTCTTAGTCCAGGACCCCAAAAAGTGGCAACTTGGCCGAGGTGGGATTTAAGCCCTGGACCTTCTGGTCCAAAGTCCAGTCCCAGGTTACCACAAATTTTTCCTATTGATAATTACATATGGCATAAATACACTCAGACTCAAAGTGAGCCATCATTATTGCAGCCAAGACAAAAGATTTTCAGTTCACCATTTCCAGGCTGTTCATTATGATGTCACAACATTTTAAACTATTTCAGTGGTTGCAGGCTTTTGGTGCTTTTCCTCATCGTTTCTGAACAGAAAACCCACGGAGGGTTAACAAAGAGAGCTCCACAGGAGCAGCGAGAGGCCGCAGACTCATGGCTCCTCCTTTAGCATTTATAAAAACATTCCAGCTAAGACAAAGAGAGCAAGAAAATCCAGCAGAAATCCAACTGGAGTCCATAAGGAGTTCTTTAGGAGTTGACCCTGATCTAAACTTCCTCACTTCTTCTTAATCACAGCAAACAAACTGCAAGGAGTCTGTAGAGGGATTTAAAGACTTTAACTGGAGTGGCTAAAGCCTCGTTCATCATCTGAACCCACTATGAAAGCTGGATTCTGCTTGTCGGTGCTTCTCACACTGTTGGTGCAGCTCTCCGAATCCCAGTACCACTACGACAACCTGATGAACTACGTGGAAAGTCGTATGGTCGCCATAGAGGTAAGACGTGTTAGGGTAGGTAATGTTAATAGTTTGTGTAAGATCTAGTGCAGAAATTTCAATTACTATCATCTGTAATGATGCCAAATTTCAGCCATGTTCTAGTGTCTAGAAAACATGAAACGTTCTGCTTATGGTATTACGCAAAAATATTGGAGACGCCGATGATGTTGCTCATAACAAGTCTCTAAAGATTTATGTGCAAATTTTTCAAACCTATTGGGTAAAATGAAGCAGAAAATGATTTGCGCGAAAGTCTAGGCACCTTTCCAGATGATGCAATGGGATTTTGTAAGGACGCAAAATCTGAGTTTTCCAAACTTACGAGAAACTTAGATAATCTTGTATGACTAATATTTATAAAGGACAAAATAGAGTTATTGATTAAAGTTTGGGAGAAAGGCCACGGCTGAAACTACCATTTTTTCCAAACCACACAGCAAGTATATGTTGGCCCGATGTCGACTCAACAAGGACAAATCATCTCGACCCGACAACATTTTGGTCAGCGGGCAAACATTCACCTGATGTTGGGCGTAATTTGGCCTGATGTTGGCATTTATTTAATTTAATTCTATTTGTCTAATTTATTCAAATTTGGTGGCTCATGGACTCTCAGAAGGTTTATATTGTTACAAAGCTATTGCCTTGTTAATGTAAAGTTGGCAGGAGCCAACATTAGGCTAAAATAAGCCCACAATTGCAGCTACTTCTATATTCTCACACTCTTATTTAGCCCATCTCCTCCTACGTCTCACCTCTTACACATCTAAAAAATATGGCTGTCACACCACAATAGCCTCTTAAAACCTGATAATTCATTTTTGTCCTCTGTGGTGGACATGAGTCCATAAAGAATATTTCAGTAACCATATAATCTACAGAGCTAAAAGCTGACGCTCCATCTAGAGGACATCCTGGGCTTTACACTGATATATCATTTGCGGGGTGGGGGTGGAATCTGTTTTTTCAAAATGGCTGCCATCTCAGCTATCACGTTTTACAGACACAAGAGAAGCAAGTTGTTGAATAATATGTATTAATAATTTTTTTAAGCTTATAATTTACATGTTTTACATAGAAAACAATTGTAGCTAATTTTCAAAGCAGTTTTTAATTATTTGCACTTATGTTTAACCACTTAATAGTGTAATTTTTTAATGTCCTCTATATTGGACGTTGGGACTTCATCGATTTTTATGTAAAATTTGTGGAATTACTATAGAAATTTACTATACTTTGTCCCGTTGTCCCTTAAAAAGGACTTTTAATAAAAAATAAGCAAAGTGTTTTTGAATAAAAATCCTTGGGATATATTTTTTCATCTCATAGACTTTATTTCAAAATTACTGAAATGATCAAACTTTAGTTTTCCGGGGTCTCAGGAGGATAGACAAGTTGAAATGTGTTTGAAACACTACACAGAGGCTCTTTTATTGCCTCTGCACATTACTATGGGTGAAATGCAATACTCAGAACTGATATTCTGTGATAATAAAATGAGATCGAAGTGTAAATGTGCAGGCTTTATGTATTATGTATGGCGCAGCCTTGTGTTTTGTGGGGGGTGAGCATACACTACATTATCATACATACCTTAGCAAACCTTAAACTTCTTTATATATGCAGTCAAAACCCTGTTTCCTTATTTTCCATGCAGTCTGCATCCAAGCCATCATCTCAAACATCTCTATATTAAAAACCAGGTTCTTATTAAAAATCCTGTTGATTGAACAGATTAATAGGTATCGATCTCTCAGCTCTGATACAACACTGATATATCAGTTCACTAATTCATTTAATTACCCACTTTGTGGCCTCCTTCTAACCCTGGTCCTTATCATTAGGCCGCATGCGTTATAATTCACACTAATCATCTAACCTGCACCTTTTGTAGGAACGCATCGCTCTATGGCATGAGCAGAACAATCGCTACAACCTGGATCTGAAGAAGTTCCGGCAGCAGGCTGCAGATCTGCTGGAGAAGCTGGGGAAGGACCATGAGAAGCTTCAACAGGACCTGGAGAAAACTGGAGTGAAGGTGGACCGGGTGGAGCGTGAGATGGACTACAGCGAAACCAAGAACCCGCCCAACCCGTGTGCTAAAGCGGCGGACAAAATGGTGGAACAGGAGGCCGTGGAAAAAAAGCAGAAGAAAAAGGATCATTTCTTTGAGCTCTCTGGTGAGCCGCATTATTGGGATTCTTGGAATGTTTAATGTTTGGTTTCAGCTCTGATGAGCTCCAATATGATCCAATACGACATATAAATCCCTCGAGCATTTCCAGCACTAGTCCCTGCGTTTTCAGACGGGATGTTTGGTACTCTCTCCGTTTCAGCTTGTACTGACCTGCAGTTATTTTGGGGTAGAAGAAAATAAATTGGCACCCTGCTTTCCATTCAGGCTCGCCTCACGTTGTGTCTGTTGAAGGCTTTTTGGATGGCTTTCCTCCAGGCTGCCATGTCTTATTGATTTAAAGAACATGATTACAAGTCCTCACCATGTGGGCTCACTTTTTCCCCTGATATACGTCAGAAATTACCTGACATGTACCAGACCTTCGACAGTCCTTTAAAACTTTAGGAAGTCGTGCTTTATGGTGACCCCAAGAAAATCTCTCACTCAGCTTTTAAATATGCTAAGGTGGCAGTGTGGAGAACTTCCTCCTACAATAATTTCAGTCCTGCCGTGATGCTACTTTCATCTCAGCCTCATTTGCATTAGGGTAACAGATTTCATTCCTCATAATTCAGAGGAAAATAGGTTGAGGAAGGGAAGTTTATTTTAGCTGTACGATTCACTGCCTTAAGCTTGATGTGCCTTTGGTAGCGAAGAGGGAAAAGATGAAATTTTCTAGGTTTTCTCCAGAGGCGAATTGTAAAACCCATTAAGTTCTGATTAAGTTCACTAGGTACACTCGTACAAGGTTAACAATTTAGTTTCATCTTATGGTGGCACTGATTCTGCTGTGGAACCCGTATAAAAAATACATTCTAAAAGTTTCATTATAACACATTTTTACTGATCTAATAAGTTTATATTGTATTCATTTGTTTTTTCGGATGCAGAGCCTAAAACTCGAAATTAATTCCATAGAAAAAAATGAGCAAGTTTTTAAACCTTTCAGACAGGATGTGTGACTTACACTAGGGTGCAAAAGTCTTAGGCCACCAGTAGTGCATTTTCAGTATCTATATCAGAATCCAATTAAGCAATTCATAAAATTTGTAAGGAAAAAACCTACAAAACATCATTTAAACAGTTGGTATTGGATATGGTGGTGAGTATTTAGTGTGACCTCCCCTTACACTTGAGTAATAGCAGCATCTGGCAGCTGCATCAGGATCCCAGGTTGATCCTTCTACAATCTGAAGAAGCTTGATCAGGAATGGAAGGAGAGCAGCCAAGAAACCACTTTTAAAGATATGCTAAAGTTCACAACGGTTGGAAAAGGGAATTATAAAGTGAAGTGATTTGGGTCCAATCATCAACAATGTGTTATATAAAGTCATATCCATTGCTAAAACAACAAATCTAATGGTGGCCTCAGACTTTTGCACAGTACTCTAAATGAACTACCATATTAATCAGAAATATTTTGTGGAAATCATAATTTTGTCATGTAGGGGGCACCGCTTGCCTGCTTGCTCCACCCCAGAGCCCCCCGTTGAGGTGTAACACAGATATAGAAAAGACAGACACCACTGGAACTCAATCCTACAGTGAATAATCAGATACGTGCTTGGATCTGGACTTAACCAAACTTCAAAACTGCCATCAAAAGACGGACCTGGCACCCCGTGGGAACCACTGTGCAATCCAGCGGTCAGACGGACCTCACCTTGCCAGAGGCAGAATATGAACCAGGGGCTCAGGGATGGAGGGAGCAGACAGAGATGCCTCACATGACACTTGTTTTGCTTTTTCCTCTCCCATTTTTAAACAGGATTCACAGGGCACTGCACCGGCCCACTGTGGTGCTTGACAACTTCTACACATGCTTGGGTTTCAAAGATAAAGTCACTGTAGTGATGTTCTGAGATAGTTAGGAGAGGATCTGGCTCTGTGTGTATCCTGACTTTGACCTTGCACACTTATTCATCTGTTTCTCCACAGTTTGCGATGAGATCGTGTCAAACATCAGAGCCATGAAGATCCTGAAAAGGCTGGGCAGCCCCAAAGGCATTTGGACCAGAGACTCCAGGACAGCGAAGGTCTACATCTTTAACGGCACCTCTGATGACGTCGTGTACGAGTACAGCACTGTGAAACAGCTCTCTTCATCCCCAGACCTGTCCAAAGCCAAGGAGATCACCCTCCCGTCCACTTGGAATGGCACCGGCCATGCTGTCTATGATGGCTACCTCTATTACATAAGTGAGAAATCAGAGTTGCAGGTAATCAAGTACGACCTGGAGAACAGCTCGGTGGTGGACAGCGCCGTCCTTCCCTTGCAGGACCAGCTATCAGTCTACAGCCTCAACCCAGAGACTCTGGTGGACCTGATTGCAGATGAGGAATGGCTATGGGCCCTCTACCACGTGGGTGACACTATTAACCTCGCCAAGATGGACTCGGACTCGTTGGACATTGAGCAGATGTGGGACACGGCTTGTCCTAGAATCAACGCCGAAAGCGCCTTCATGGTCTGCGGCACCGTCTACGTGGTCTACAACACCAGACCGCCCAGCCGCTCCCGGGTCCAGTGTGTATTTGATGTGAACGATATGGTGATGGGCGGTGAAGCCCCGCTGCTGTACTTCCCGAAACGCTTCGGGGCTCATTCCAGCTTGAAGTACAATCCTGTGGAGAAGCAGCTGTACGCTTGGGATGATGGTTACCAGATCCTCTACAGACTGAGCCAGAAGAAGAAGCTCTGGGCCATTATGCCACCTCCAGAAGAATGAGTGATGCTGCATAAAGACTAGAGTGACATCTGACCAAAAAGATTGTATACGTGCTTATTTTTGAATTAGCTACACATTTAATAAACGCTACTTTGCTTTTCAAAATGTTTCTGACCAAAATTGCTATATTGAACAATACGGTCATTCTTATCTTTGTATCTTTTATAAAACTTGAAACATTACCGAACACCAAAACAAGAACGCTTCCGTGTTGTTTTCTGCAATTCTCTTTTCTGTCAGCAGATGGCACAGGTTCACTCGAACTAGATTTCTGTCATTCAGACGTGAATAAGATATACATATTCCTCAGACAAAAAAACGAGTCTCCTTGCATGTTTCAGGTGGTGGTAACTTCAGGCTCCTGCAGATGCTGTTACAGGAGGATGATCGGGATATTAATATCTGTGGGAGATTCATACGTTGAGAAGAGGTGGTACAGCTAGCGTCTTGTTCAATGGATGGAAAACAAAAAAAGTTTTGAGGCTTTTTCTTACTTAATGCTTTACCTCAAGGGTAAGTACAGTGAAAGGCAGGTAGTGCAACGACTCAACCGACAGCTTTATTTGTGCTTGTGAAATACAAGAACAGTAGTTTGACAGTTTTTGTACAAGTACAAATTAGTCATACAAAACTGGAAAGTCGTTAAATTCACAAAGGAGGAAAAAAAGAGTTTCACAGACCAAACAGTAAATTTTTTTACCCAGTAATTTTCACGATTTCCACCAACAACAGCAACGCAGTGTTTCTATAGGGGTGGAGCCTGAGGACATCGTGAAGGTCGTTGGTACAGGTAGGATTTAGAACAGTACATCAAAATTGTCAAGTTATCAAGACGTCGGGTCGTCGGTCGACAATCCGCACTTATTCAAATATTACATTAAATATTACACAGAAAAATGTAAACCCCAATGGATGTGGGTGGTGGAGGACGGTTTCTAAAATGGACAGAAAGTTTGTGAGCCCTTTGGTTTGACCCTGTGTTTAGTAAACAAGCTTCTTTTGATTGTTCACGGCTGGGAGAAAGTATGTGAACCCTTAAGTTTATCTGGTAGAAATCTCTGAACGCAAATCCTATATTTTTTTTTGGTAGTTCCTCAGACTAAAACACCAAAGAGGACTTTTAATCTGTTTGGTGGTTTCCTTTGAAGGCTGGAGACACCCTTCCTAATGTCTTAGTCCATCTTAATAGCTTGGTGTGATTATCAAGCTTCTTGATACCATGACGCTTCAAAACGCGACGCTTCCTCCACCATGCTTCACAGATTGAATGCAGGTTTGCTGCTAGTGCACAGCAAGTATTTTATCCTAAAGTAATGAGAATTTCCTAAAGGTTAAAAAGCTTTAATCTTTGTCTCATTTGTCGGTGCATTGTGAGATTTAATGTTCTAGAGATTTCTGCAAGCCTTCAGGCATTATCGTGAAATCCGGGTCATTCCAACAGGTACACAAACGGTTTCCTGTTACCTTTTACAAACTGTGACGTATGGGTTTAGATGGAAGTCTAAAAAAAGAAAAGTTCAGGAGTTCACGGCATGAAGATCTACAGATGGTACGTCCATTAAATCCTCCATGAAACCACTTGAGACACGCAGCAGATGTCCCAAATGTTTGCTAATGCACTTTCCATTCGTTAATCGTCAGTTCCACCACCGGAAAGTGCTCGAGGCGTGAGAGCTACAGCGGTACGTTCAACATGAAACGGCATCCGATAACATCTTACTGCGTGAATCCACTTATAAAACGGTGAAAACAAGAAATCAGCTACTGGAGTTACCGAAAAGCACGAGGACTAATATAGCTTATTTTACGAAGCAGAAAAGATCATAGCTTTATAAGTTACAGTTACAGCTTAACATATCAAGAGAAAACATGGAGCACTTATGACACCTTTCGCATTTGGAAAGTCACTTGCTGAGACAAAACTCTTTTGATAAGACTTCAGTAAAACCCTGTGCCATTATCATTATAATAAACATGGAACAGCCAGTGTGATTTGAGTGAGTGTGTTTAATTCTACTATGTTAAAATGAATTGCATTAATACATGGACTGCATGTAATAAATCTCTAGCTACTGTATGTAATGGATAATGCTACAAATGTTTTAATTTGCTTTTAGCCATGCTTTTTGTCACTATTGGCTCTTTTATGCTGGGCTCTGCAGATTCTCTTCATAAAGCTTGAATATGAAAAATGGACTGGTTTAGTGGCTAGACAGTGGCTACGCTTCTATTTAGGTGATTAAATAAATCCTTTGCCTGCAGAGCCTTAGTTTGGTCAGTCTCTGGCTGAATGGCTTTTAATGTTCTATAAAGAGCTCAGTTTGTGCTTCATTTCTAGTTTAATTGTTTTTTTTTTTTAATTGGATAAGATTTTTCCATTTTATATATTCAATATGAGGGGTATTCCAGAAAGCAGGATTTCTCAGTTAGCCAGATAACTTAAGACCAAACTCAAGCCTGTCCAATAGGAAAAGAGCTGAGGACATTCCTATTGGACCGTCCTCATCTTTGGGCTCATGCTATCTGAATAACTGAGAAATCCTGCTTTCTGGAATTACCAAAAGTCTGTAAGGATTTCTGGGAATATGTTTGTCCTCTTAACAGATCAAACTTTTCATTTTTGGTAATTTAACTGTGTATGTCTATGTGAGATTTTTCCATCTCTATGGAATGTGCTGCTTTTTTGTGCTTTTCCTGAAGCTCACTTCAAAGATAATTGACCCTTGGCTTCATTAACATGATAAATGATTCTTGTTTAGATAATTATTAAAGCTCTTTTGCACATTCGCGTTCCAGTCGCTAACATTATCATCAACTGTACAGGGATTTCAGAGATTATTTTCTAGGCCTAATGGATCTGTTGGAGCCATTATAACTAGATTGGATTTTCTGTGTCTCTCACAAACACAGACTGGGCTTGGATATTTTTTACAAACTACTGAAGGGACGTGTGTAAAATTGCCAACCATCAGCAGCTCATATTGGTGACTTTTATTTTGAAGGCTAGCACAGAATCGTTATTTCAGCTGTTTAAGAATTCTTTCTGATTTATTAAATATTAATTATTTATTAAAATTATATTAAATATACACATTTATTAATTAATTTAAGATTAATTTGTCCACGCAAAGTTGTATTTTTGGGAATAACATTAAGATTTTTTACATTTATATGGAGTTTGGATCTTATGTTGATTTTTTTTGTTTTGTTTTAAGCATGTGAAAATCTGTCCAATATAAATGTAAACCTTAAATATAAATATAAACCTTCTAAATCTTTACATTTTTGCACTTTTTTTGCACAACATTATTATAACTGGAAAGGGATCTAATGGATCAAACAGAATCTGTTCTTTTGTAGTTTACGTTAACATTATTCCAGCTGAATAAGGATTTTGAATCTAATCCGTCCTCTCAGTGGATCAAACTTTCTAAACTAAACTAAAAAAAGAAATTAAACTAAAATATATCTTAAAAAGTGTTACTTCTTTAGTTATATATTTAGCAATCAGATTGTATATGTTAAGATTTTTTTTCCATATTTATGGAATTTTATCCTCATTTTTTGCATCGAATGGCTTCATATAACATCTGAAAATCCAAGATAAACAACTTTTTAAAAAAACTTTATATGTTTTTGGTTAAACTTGTTCCAGATGAATAACAGACTTCATTATTGCCACTTCCTTAGTTATTTGTGTTGAAATTTCTCATCTATATTTAGGATGTTGCTCATTTTGTGCTTTAATTGGCTTTTATTTTGATAATCTATAATATTTTAGGCATCTTGGTGCTTGCTGTGTGTTCTAAATGGGTCAATCTTTCATAATCCCAAAAATGGTCCTTATATAATTTGAATTTCCATATTCAATTAATCTCATTGCTGTTGTATAGAGATTCTCTGTTTATTCTGTGCTCTAAATAGGTTAATCTTCTATCCTAAGATTAGATAAATGCTTCTTCCTTGGCTGTTATGATGAATTTGCCATGGCTTGGGTTAACTTTGCTCCTGTTGTGTAAGTATTTCGGTATAAATCTCCACAAAGGGATGCGTTTGATATATTACAGAATGGAAAGGTTGCATAACTCACAACAAATGTCTTAACATCTTAAATAACCATCGAGCTACAGGTTTGGCTGGAAAGTGAGATGAGTAAAAAAGCCACGTGAAAGTGCCGGTTTGAAGAGAGGCAGCTTTCTGAGCCGACACACGTCTCTGTGTGAGGTGATTAAAGTAACGAGGAAAACACTTTCTGAATTCATTGTGCTCTTCGACACTGGCGAACGCGTTTCTGATGACAAAGCCACACGATTTCTGATCACGACATCAATATATCTGAGGACGACTATTGTAAAAGTCTCAGCGACATCATCGCTTTTGGGTTTTTTCTCTTCCCCAAAAAGGATTTGAAGAGGTTTATTTATGGATAACAGCTGACGAGCCGGTCTTTTCCTTTGCAGTAATCGGTGCTGTGAAGCACCATCCTTTGATTCGGTGATGAGTAAGCCATGCTTTAGCATCCGTTTCGGCTTGAAGGCGCTCGGCGCTGTGAGATAAGCTCATCCTCCTTCCCAAGCTCACGTCCATCAAACAGCAAGAACCTCTAGATAATTCCTCGGAGAATGCAGAGCTCAGGTTTCATCCGCTCTTTCAAAAGGTACGCAAAAATCTTTCATCAACACCGTAGCAAAAAAGGTCTGCAAGGACCCCTGGACGAAGCCCCCCGGAACTGACTGCAAAGCAGGTTTCAGACAAATACTGCAGGAATTGCTACTGGCCCAGCGCTCCAGCCCTGGAGGAACCGAGGAGACGGCAGCGAGTGGTGTTCTGGACTTGTATTGTTCTCTTTCAGTTCTTTTTTTTTCCATGGGCACACAGACAGGAAGCTAGTCAGAGGGAAAGGGGTTCGGCTCACATATGGTTCCTTTCAAGGGCTGGCAGGCACTTTGGGGGAGGGGCACGAGCCCTGGCTGTCAAAACTCGCCGTCCTGGTTTTCCACTGAAAAAGAAACAAGCAATAAACCCATGAGACACGAACGGCAAGAATGAAACGATCCTCTTTTCCCTATACATAAAAAAAACAGGAGCTGAAAGAGAATGACGATAATGAATAATGCATTAACCGTAACCAACAAAAAACGGAGATATAGCAGATTTCTGGAGGATGTTATCAGCTTGTCAGGCCAACAAACTCCAAGGCCAAGAGGATGAAGATCTGGACGGACCAGAGAATGAAAAATCTGGAAATTATTTGCCAAAGTACAGGGCACACGATATTAAGAACAAGATCAGACAATTGGGCTGTGGCTGAGGGAGGGGATGCAAGAATTGGTGATCATCTCCTACCACTCTAACAGCGAACCCCATAAATAAAATATCTACCACAAAATAGGCCTGATTACAGTTTTTGTACTGGCCTACTCGTTAAGGTATTGGACTAAAGTACTGGACTATGGACTAGAAGGTTCAGGGTTCAAATCCCACCTCTCCCAAGTTGCCACTGTTGGGTTCTGTTGGGTTTCTGTGGCTCTGGATAAAGGCATCTGCTAAAAGCCATAAATGGAAATGATTCTGATAAATGGCCAGCACAGACTGGGGACCTACTGTATGTGGTGCCTATAAATTAAGCAATATTATAACCCTTAATCAATTATTTAATTAATGGTTCCAAATGTCTTGTGAACACCGTTAATCATCAGTTAAATCTTGATTCCTTTAGAGTTAAGCAGACCTACTATATTTTCACCCCTAATTAAAAGAACCGTACCTCCTTTTCCGATTTCTTGGGCTCCAGCAGGGGGTGCCAGTGCGCGATGGGTTTGCGCGGGTACGCCAGCATCTCGTTCCAGTGGTCTCTGCCTAGACCGTCGACTCCACACCCGACCCGGTTCACGCCAATGATCTCGTTATGACCCACTCTGGAAAAGAAAGAGAAGATGAGCAGGTATAGAACAGTCTCTAATATTTGGACACTGCTAGCTTTATCTCACGCTTTATCCTAGGAGAGGCGGGGCCTAGATAGCGACACAGGGCACAAGGCAAGAAACAACCAGTTAACTTTGGGTCACTTTGGAAACACCAATTAACCTAAAACGCATATCTTTGGAATGCGGAATGTAATTTTCATAAATTTAAACCCCACTTTTAGCCACCTATCCTGGATGTATGTGTGATCTGGACGGGTTCATCTAAGGACCAGCAGGGGTCACTGTTACAAAACCGGGAGATGACCCCCAGTTAGGAGCCTCCCCTCCCTCAGACACAGGTAAATGAAACATATCTGCAAAAGATGAGCTCTATGCTGTTGTAAGGTCTTAGAGCTTAAGCAACATTTTAATAAAGCTTTTAAATCGGTAAATATTTTGTAATTAATTTAGATTCAAACACCACTTTTTCCTGGTCAGGGTCATTTTTGCAGCAACTATCCTCAGAGGGTGCAGGACGCTTGAAGTTCATTGCAGGACCAGCAGGAGTCAAAGCTCAAAAAACAGCTTCATGAAAGGTTGGAAGGTTTCATAATATGTCAAACCCAGCTCTCTAGAACCTCAACTCAAAAGCCCATAGCTACGTGTCATGTTTAATTTGGTCTCCTGGATAGGTTACCTTCTTTTTGATTGAAGAAGATGTATGTCTTCGTAAAATGTATTTTGTTCTCAGATTTCTTGATCTTAGTCGAGACCTTTCTTTCTCTCTCTCTGCCTCGTCCTCTCTTAATACTTTTCTCTCTAAGTATCTGAGCGAGTACCGCCGGCCAAACGGAGACATAATCGGTTCTGAGCAGAACAAAACAAAAGGTCACGGTGCATGTAAAGTGCACTGAAGCTAAATCCTACAACGATTTCGTGATAAGGTTATGGAGAGTGTGGGTCATAATGATGATCCAGGATCAGAATACAATCCAGGATTTAAGCATCGTAGGTGGTATATTACACCGTGAGAGGTGCTGCTCTGTTCTGAGTGGTAAAACATTACGAGTTCTGCTTACAGGTCGTAGTCCATGACGGAGATGTGCAGGCTAACTTGGTCCATGTTCTCCGGCGGGATGTCGAAGATGATGGCTTCGTTGTAGGTGGGGTTGAGCGTGTTCTTCTTGATGGTGGTCTTCTTCTTTTTCAGACGCTTCCCGTCACAAATAAGAGACACTTTCACATAGGGATCTGGGGAAACAAGCGTTAATGGCCAGGAATTAATGCACTGCAACACAATTAAGGTCCATTCACTTTAATGACTGAGCTCCTTAAATTATGACGAACTATAATTAAGCAATGATGCACTCGAGATTTGCGGTATAATGTGAGATATTGGCACTGGTGCACTGCGGTTGTAGGCACGAGTCCACAGTCTCACGTTATAGCACAAACCTTGAATGTATTACTATGATTATAACACAGTCCAAAAAAAAAAAATGATTCATTTATCAAAATCCGTATGGTAAAATCCATTCAATCAGAATCCCACTGATAAATAAGTTTCCTAATAACTGTTTATTATACAGACAATAAACACAAATAAGTTAAAATACATTTTGGTTTAATAAAAAGAAAGTTTGCTCACATTCAGCAAATAATGTGGGTGGGGCTTCTGAGGCAGGCTGTTAGTAAGACACATTATTGTACCAATAAAATTAAAAGAATAAGAATGAGAATAGTTATAACCGAAGGCCAGGATCTCGTTATAATTAGCGTTAGGATCTAGTGATTCTAAATGAGTCCGACCTGAAGCTCTTAATGTTAAAGGGAGAGTTATAGAGCATCAGCAGCTTTAAGAGCTGGACTTGACAGATACGTGAATGAAACCCCAATTAGGATGGTGATTAACGAAAGACTCAGAGTTTAACACCAGCAAACGTCGTCTTTGAGAAGAAAAGAAGAACTAAGAATAAGCAACATTAAGAGCCCAGGACGTTTGATTTACTGCACTTACTGTAGTTATTAATAGTTTCATCTTCCAAAGCCAATAGATCTTGTGCATTTACAAATAATTTCTCTGTTCATTCAAAACTCAAAAATGTCTTTTACATGATTATAATAATTACGGTTTCGTTATGGTTGGTGCCATTGCTCGGTTATGACTAATACATAAAGAGCTTCTGTCACAATGCAGCTATTATTTTATGTCATAATAAAATGGAAAAGTTTATAATTTGCTTTAAGTTTTATAATTTTTAAAAGTTGGTATTGTGTTTCTTTAAAGGTCCCCTCTAGTGGTCATATCTACTTAAGCTGAATGGATATAGTGGAGTAAATAGTATTGAATTCCCTGAACGTTTAGCTGATTCGTTTTTGTTTAACCTGTTAAAAGTCGGTAAATAACGCTCATAATAGAGCTCTCACA